>JAJJWW010013278.1:0-22172 GCA_023531295.1 Papaver armeniacum
ACAAAATTGGTCAAAAAGACCAAAATCAACGATTCCTGGGTGAAAAAGACACTTAGGTTTTGATACTGTTTAAATAGCCAAAAATTAAAAAGAATCTGTTTAAATGGAAAAAAATTTAAAAATAGGCGAGGATGTAACTTGAGTTTCATCTGTCCATTTTCAATTTTTTTTTCTTATTTTTATTTTACACGGGATGCATCCGGTTTCATCCTTGTTATTTTTTTGGCTATTTCACCCGTACTTTTTACTTGTCCATTTGAACCGTGTTTTAAATTTTTTTGGACAAATGACCCATTTTTTCAATAAAAAAATCGAACTAACATTTTGTAATGACATTTTTTTCCTTGTCATCGGCTTCATGTTTTGTTTTTCAATACAAGAATTTGCTCTTACTTTGCCTGGTTAAATTGGGGCCTATAGCTAGATGACAAAAAAGGTCATTAGAAATAACCTTCACATCACCCTTTATTCAAATAATTACCTAAGTACCTATTTTACCCCTGATTAATTAGCATTAATTAATCATATTAGGGGTTAATTATGTTTTGGATGTGAGATTAACTAATGTTAGAGAGTTCTTCAAAACATCAAACATTTTGATTTTTTTCGTAAACAGTATTCGGAATCGGTTTACGTACATGTACTTGTAAACCGATTCTGGATTGGTGTTTTAACAGAGGACATCTATAATCGGTCAACGTTGCCATATGTATAATCCGATTTTCATAATTGGGTTTTACATATTACATATGTAAACCAATTGTTTCCTATCATACGAAATATTTTTTTCATTCATTCTATTATTATTGTAGGATGAATTTAGCACATGCATCAAGCCTTTAAACCCCTAGGCGACCCTAGTGGACGAGTTAAAGTCTCGTGAGGTTTTACATAGAGATATATCCACAAAACCTATACAAAAACTTTTAAAGCCATCAATCTTCCTCCGAAGACGATACACGATCCATGAAGTCCGGGTCATCCTCCGGGATTTTTTCTACCAAGAAATGATAGCTTGCATCGAATGCAAATGCTTCCCCCTTTTCCTCCAAGTAGCGCTCTCACGACTTCGTGCTACAAAAACAAAAAAACAAACTTACATTTGTTAGTGGTGTTTCATTGGAAGATAAAACAACATGGGTTACGTAAAACAAACCACAAAAATACTTACAAATTGTTCAATGGACAAGTTGAAGGGGCGAGTGTTAAAAATCCGAGGTTGGATAGCTAAATAAGCAAGTATCGCATTTTCGATGACTAGGTGCCTATCATGGACTTGTTGAACAACTTCTTCCATTAGGATTTCCAAATTCTTGGCTAAATTTGTTGTGTACCCTAGCCCAAAAGGTTCTGAAATTCACCCTTACGGAGGATCGACGTCTAACTCGAGTTTCCGCGTACCATGCTTTGGTGATTGTCAAATCTTCGTTTGAATAAAATGATGCCATTTCTAGTATGTGGAGGTATGAAATGAGTAGTTGTGGAGTATATGGAGTGTGGGGAATAAAATGATCAATTTTGGGGCAAATGGGGTCCAAGGGTGAGGTCTCTATTTATAGAGAAAGTCCCTAACAACTATTTTTTTTTGAAAAACGTGAAATAATTGGTCTTCTAGAAGGTCTGTATAACCCGATTAAATTTTAATGCCACAAGGAATCGGTCTTTCTTGTGACCAACATAAACCGATTAAAGACATGTTAAAATTTTGAATTTTCACCGACGCTAATCGGTTTATATATATTAATATGTGACCCGATTCTAGCTTGAAAAACATACAGAAAAAATAGCTTGAACAATCGGTTTATGTTAACATATCGAGTAGCCCGATTGTTGGAATGTCAGGCTAGAATTATTTGAGGAACAACACATAATTATAATAAAAACTTTAAGTGGATTAAGTTCAACACAAAGATCATCCAAAATACAAAACTTAAAAGAGTGTTAAGAACTTAAAACAACCACAAGTCTTATAAACCTGGCTTGATTGGGGTATACTCAAACTAATTGGGGTATACCCAATAAGACAAATTCTGGTCATTATGAAGTAAAACCAAGCCACCCCTTAACCTTTTTTTTTTCTAAATGGATAATAAGCCCTTGGTTAATTAACACTAAAATTCTGATTAGGTTAATTAATTGAGTTTAGATTAAAATTTTCAAATTATGAATTGATAGATTAACCTTTTTGATCCGTCTTATGAGTTCGATTTCGATCCAAAAATTTTGGTTTTGAAAATGCATAAAGCCGGCAAGGTCGTGGTTTGAATAAGCTTTCGACCAAACATCCGTCGAAATGGTCAACTTTGAATAAGGTGCCGATCGCTCTTCCGCCGGCAGTGTCAACTTTGAATAAGATGCCGACCAGATATCCGCCAGAATGGTCCTCGGATGAAGAACACGCCGACTATCTTGGGCAGCAATCTTGCGGTCGGCATGTAAATATTTCCTACCCTTAGGCTATATTAATCTCGGCATGCAAAAAAAAACAACATTACGGTGACATAAAACCTAATCCTTTATTCATTCAATTTTGGTTACTACATTGATTGAAACATAAAACCTAATCCTTGTCGACGGAAAAACGAATGCACTTAGCATGTGCATCAAGCCTTTGAACCCCTAGGCGACCCTAGTGGACGAGTTATAGTCTCGTGAGGGTTTACATAGAGGTCTACCCACAAAACCTATACAAAAACTTCTAAAGCCATCAATCTTCGTCCGAGGACGATACACCCTCCATCTATGCCCAGGATTTTGGATTCCATAAATTGATAGCTTGCATCGAATGCGAATGCTTCCACCTTTTCCTCCAAGTAGCGCGCTTTGGCGACTTCATGCTACAAAAACATTCCACAAACTTACTTTGTTAGTGGTGTTTAGTAGGAAGATCAAACAACATGGATCACGTAAAATAAACCACATAAATACTTACAAATTGTTCAATTGACAAGTTAAAGTGGGGAGCGTTGAAAATTGGTTTTTGGATAGCTAAATAAGCAAGTATCGCATTTTCAATGACTATGTGCCTATCGTGCACTTGTTGAACACTTCTTGAGTTAGGATTCCCACACTCTTGACTAAAAGTGTTGTGAACCCTAGCCCAAAAGGTTGTGGAATCCACCCTTACGGAGGACTTCCTTCGAACTCTAGTCTCCGCATACCAAGCTTTGGTGATTTCCAAATCTTCATTAGAATCAAATGAAGCCATTTCTTGTGTGTAGAGAGCTATTGGGTGAGCTAGATGGAGTGTGTGATGGTATGAGCTTTGGAGAGTATATGCAAATAGTCGTGTGTTGTTTTGTGGAGATAAGTAGTGCATTTATAGGATGGTGCCCAAATTTGGCCGTTATAGTGTCCAAGTACAAGTGAATCAATGCAATTGTACTTGCAAAAATTTGAATTTTGAATTCTCCGGCGGGTCGTGTAAATTTGTTAAAATGCCGGGGTCGTAAAACGGCTGGAAATGTATGGGTTCAATAGCATGCCGGCCAAAATACCGCCGGCATTTGCTTGTTTTGTTTCCCTCCCGACCTTACATGATTTTAGGCATCAGAAGAATGGTTTTTTTCTTCAAGATATGGCCGGGAGGGTCTCTATTTTCGTACCCTTCCGGCTACAAAAACGCCGGCTTAGTAGGAATCGTATTACCTTGCCGGCCCGTAACTAAACAACTTTTGTTGACGGGGCGGCGATCGACATTTCACAACCTTGCCGGCCTTGGTAACTACACAATTTTTGGTTGACAGGGCCGAGCGGATCGACATTTCACAACCTTTGCAGCCTACAGGACATCCGACAGGGTAGATTAAAAAAAGCATGCCGGCATGGTAATACGACACTTTATATAGCAAAACAAACCATTCATTCAACAACTAGAAATCATACATTTTTTGTCCAAAATACGAAACATGTCCCATAAACCGTAAAAAAACATTTGTCCACACCATTAACTTAAACATTTGTCCACCACAACATAAAGAAATAAACTAGGAAAGCATTCATTGGCCACGACCACGACCACGACCATCGCTCCGTTTTGGAACACTACCTTCACCACCACGACCACCGGGCCGCTACCTTCACCACCGGGACCACCGATGCTACCTTCACCACCACGAGCACTACGAGTCCTCTTTTTATTAGCTTTTATCTTGGCTTGTGCATCCTTAGTAGCTTTTTCTTCCGCCTTTACTTCAGCCTGAAGTTGCTTGAACAATAGCTGGGCATCCTCATTTTCAACATTGCAAGCATAGTCAATGTGCTTGCTTTGCCTGAGTTCTCCTATGTCTTTCGCGCAACACAACACCCTCATAAAGGTCTTCAAGTGATCCTTCTATATTCATTTAAACAACAAACAATTAATAGAATGATTCTAGAATGCAATGAATCTTAAAATAGTAAGAGCAACTCTAAAATACTTACAAATATCTTAAGCAATGTTCTTTGGGTCTTTCGATTCGATCTTCTTCTTACGAGCCAGTTCTTGCAGTCATTGGCCTAATCACAAAGGGACGAGCCCAACCCAAGTACCACGCCATGTATTTCTCGTAGCTTCAAGGACCCCGGTGGTCACCTCGTCCAAAAGACTCATATCGATTTGACCGCGACGCCTATCAGCCCAATGTTCTTGAGTTGGTCTTTGGAAGGTAAGAGACGTTCATACCTTTTTTGGGAGGTGGTGCAATCACTCATATCCACGGTAAAGGCGGATTTGCTGCATCGAAATGAGGTTCTTCTTGTACGTAACCCAATTGTCGCATTACCCGATGTGGATCGTACATTAAAATCCTTCAAACACTGAGTCATCAAGGGTCCATAGTATAATGCAACAACTTCATTTCTCCTTGGGATTAAACCTTGATTTCTATCCTCTCGATACGGGATCAAATATCACCTCTTCCCATGATCAAATTGTCGATGGCGGCTCGGAGTTTCATAAGATTTTGCGGCATTTCCTTATCTTGAGTACCCTTAAAACTGTACCTTTGCGCTCTTGAAAAATAAACCGGAACACTGTTATCCACTTTGACGTAAGAGTTGTCTTTGAACAAAGAAGGGAAGCGGTCATCTATCCAAACCTATGCAAAAATAAAAAAAAGTTTAGTAAGAACCTTATCTTACGAGAATTTTGCGAATATAAATGTTTTAGACAATAAAATTACCTGGAAGAGACATGTGTTTCCGTTAACTTGCTTAGTGAGTGCCCTAGAAGATTTTGTCAACTCATTGTTCAAGAAGGCGACCACCGTTAGTACCCCAAGAATACCCACGCATCTCATGTAAGGGATCCAATAGTTGCAAGTAAGCGGCCTCGACTTGGTTTCCTAGGCTGTCTGGGGAAGATACATCTGCCCGGTGGTGTATAGCAAATAAGCGGCCTCGGTAGCATTGATTCGCACCGGGTGCACCATTCCTTCCCTATCAAGGATTTCCGAGTCTTCCATAATCTGTCCCTCAACTTCTTCACATTAAACTTCTTGGTTAGTCGACCATCCTTCTTGTCAAGAACATCATCCGTCCGAACTCGACTCCAACCGAACAATTTCTTGCTCAATTCGTAAATCTTCCGAAAGAAATGGCATTATCGAATCCCTAAGTGACTGCATTTCCATCAACCTCGAGGCCTAGAATTTATTGAGCATCGTCGGGAGTTATCGCCATCTCACCGAATGGGAATAACATAGTATCAGTCTCTCCGTAGGACCTCTCACAGAATGCAGAGATGGTAACTTTATCATGAATAATATTCGAACTCTCCACCGCAGGCAACAACCCGGAGTTCCTCACAATCACTTTCACCTCCTCACATTCCAAGTCAAGATTCCATGTATGCATCACTGAACACGAAGCTTGGCGCCTCATGAGACAGATGGCATGCTTGTGATCCTAAATACCAAAAAAAAAAGAAAATGAAAAGAAACACAAACACTTGAAGCAAATTTAATTAAGATAGTTACACACTTGAATAAATAACAAAGACGGATTAAGATTACTTACGATAGTATTATGGACCGTACATGCCCATGAGTGTTTGTATCCAAAAAGAACAGCTCCACCATCTGCTGGGGTCCCTTTTGGAGGCTCACCTTCTTTCAGTGCAACCATCAAGTGTTTGGAAGGCATGTGAGAATCAGCCGGTTTAGTGATCACCCTCTTCTTCGTTCCGGTTGAAGTTGGGCAAGCTTCGGTGGCTTGAACAATAGCTAGATTTTGTTCTCCTTCTCCATCTCTATCTCCTTCTTCTTCTTGTTCCTCTTCCTCTTCAACAATTTCATCTTCGATGATATTCTTACCTTTATCTCCATTACCATCATCATCATCACCATCATCATTACCTCCTCCAGCCTCAGGCATGTCTTGATCACCATCATCATCATCATCATTGTTACCTCCTCCAGCAGCCGGATTGGCTTCATCAACATCATCATCATCACCTCTTCTACCAGATGGAATTGATTGGTCTTCATCTGGAGTCTCGTCTGAATCATTGGGTTTAGATAGTGGTTCTAAGACCTTTGTCATTCCCGGCACAACATATACCCCTTGATGTTTTGAAGACAAGAGTTTATCACCAACACGAGGAGGGTTTGAAGGACGACTAAGAGCTGCTTTCTTCTTTGCCATTCGCAATCTGAACAAGAACAATTCAGGAAAAAAACATTACAGGCCGGCAGGGTAGACATATACAACATACCCGACGGAACAATGGCCGGAAAGGTCGACCAAAAGATGAGTGCCGGCTAAGACAAAGCCTTGAGTGTATCATCAAAATAGCCTTAGCGCGCAAAAAAAAAAAAGGCATTTTTCACTAAATCTGGTCGGAAAGGTCCATTTCCCACACATCGCGCTGACAAACAGCCGGAATGGTTTTATATAAATACCCTTCCGGACTCAAAAATTCTAGGCATCAAGAAACATTCTAAACAAGTAGCCGGAAGGGTAAACAATAATAAGATGCTGGCTTCATTAAAAAACAAAAGATGTCGGAATGGTATACAGATGAATAACCTGCCGGCCCTGCTAGTAGAGATTCACCGAAACTATACAAAGGCAAGTTCTTCAACCTTATACCCTCCCAGGCCAAACACTAACTATGAAATCCGAGGAAAGGTCGATAAAAAAAAACCTTGCCGGCGTCGCAACTGCCAATTCACAAATTCGAATTTTCTGACCTAATTTGACATGCAAACATGAAATCGAAGTACTAGAGTGAGTTTAAACAAGACCTTACTTTCTTAAGCGTACCATTTCACGTGTTTCAAATTGGGTTCAATTTCTTCTTCTTCAACCCTTTTTTCTTCACTTTCTTAGCAACCAAATTTTCAATTCCAGGGTTATATTCATTGGGTTTTCGATTAGTTTCTTTCATACGAGTTGCCTTCTTCCGTGGTGGATCCATTGATGAAGATTAATCGGAGTTTTCGAATCGACAATTTTAACGAATTAATCGACGAGTTTTGGTGGTGGTGGTGGTGGGGGGGGTTGATGGGCCGGTAAGGTTGTGGAGGATAAGAAGAAGAGAAGAAGATGAAATGAAGAGAATGGCGATTTAGGTAGTAATTAGAGTTATAATGGGAAAGGGTAATTTTATAACTTTACCCATTGACCTCCCCCTTTGCTCTTAAAAAAGAGTCCCTTTAAAATTGGGTATACCCCAATTAGTTTGAGTATACCCCAATCAAGCCAGGCTTATAAACCTAAGTTTTTAATATCTAAAACTTAAAGAGCCGGAGCACCAGGATCAACAGCAGCAGCACCACCGGGAGCATTTGCAGCACCACCATCAGCAGGAGCACCAGCACCAGCATCAGCACCATCAGGAGCAGCAGCTTGTGCTTGAGCCATTTGTTCCCACATATCTTACATTTCTTCATGGAGCTCTCTCTTAGCTGAAATCATGTTTCTCCTCATCCTAGTGATCCTCATGACCTCATGAAGCTCCTCCAGTGCAAGCTTGTCAATCAATGCGAGGGCTTGTTCAAGATGGGTCTCACGCCCATAGGAAAACTTATAGAGGCTTCTTTCTGGCACTCGTTGTGGTTTCCTAAGAATGTCCTCCAAGGTGAGCTCTCGAGAGTAAAACGATAGGTTGAGAAGTCCATATCTATATAAAACCAAAAAAAAAAACTAGTAAATAATCGGTACATAATTAAACATATGTAATCTGATTCTGACTACAAAAACATATAGGAATGTCAAACATTCACAATCGGTTTATGTAATACATATATAAAACCCGACTATGAAAAGGAATCTGAAGAGACAGTCATAATCGGTAAATTAACAAGCACATAGAACTCGATTATGGGATCGCATAATTAAAAGAAAAAAAAAAGTTCCCATAATCGGATTATTTTAAAGCACTTATAAACCGATTCTGGTGATGTATTTTCATCTTTTGTTTCAAACCCTAAAATCGGTTGATGTTAATCATCATATAAACCGATTACTATGCATGCTCTTCATGGCGGAAACCAAAACCCAGAATCGGTTTATTCGATATGTCCACATAAACCGATTCTGGGTGTAATTAGAGATTTTGATTTTCGAAAATTGAAGATCTAAACATGTAAATCAATGAAGAAATGCAAATCATAGAATGGGTTGATGGAGATTTACCTTTTTCTTGGTTGGATCGGGGGGTTGATGGATCCGGTAAGGTTGTGGAGGATAAGAAGAAGAGAAGAAGATGAAATGAAGAGAATGAAAAATGATTTAGGTAGTAATTAGAGTTATAATGGGAAAGGGTAATTTTGTAACTTTACCCATTGACCTCCCCCTTTGCTCTTAAAAAAGAGTCCCTTTAAAATTTGGTATACCCCAATTAGTTTGAGTATACCCCAATCAAGTCAGGCTTATAAACCTAAGTTTTTAATATCTAAAACTTAAAGAGAGCAGGAGCACCAGCATCAGCAGCACCACCAGGAGCATTTGCAGCACCACCATCAGCAGGAGCACCAGCACCAGCATCAGCACCATCAGGAGCAGCAGCTTGTGCTTGAGCCATTTGTTCCCACATATCTTACATTTCTTCATGGAGCTCTCTCTTAGCTGAAATCATGTTTCTCCTCATCCTAGTGATCCTCATGACCTCATGAAGCTCCTCCAGTGCAAGCTTGTCAATCAATGCGAGGGCTTGTTCAAGATGGGTCTCACGCCCATAGGCAAACTTATAGAGGCTTCTTTCTGGCACTCGTTGTGGTTTCCTAAGAATGTCCTCCAAGGTGAGCTCTCGAGAGTAAAACGATAGGTGTGAGAAGTCCATATCTATATAAAACCCAAAAAAAACTAGTAAATAATCGGTACATAATTAAACATATGTAATCCGATTCTGACTACAAAAACATATAGGAATGTCAAACATTCATAATTGGTTTATGTAATACATATATAAAACCCGACTATGAAAAGGAATCTGAAGAGACAGTCATAATCGGTAAATTAACAAGCACATAGAACTCGATTATGGGATCGCATAATTAAAAGAAAAAAAAGTTCCCATAATCGGATTATTTTAAAGCACTTATAAACCGATTCTGGTGATGTATTTTCATCTTTTGTTTCAAACCCTAAAATCGGTTGATTTTAATCATCATATAAACCGATTACTATGCATGCTCTTCATGGCGGAAACCAAAACCCAGAATCGGTTTATTCGATATGTCCACATAAACCGATTCTGGGTGTAATTAGAGATTTTGATTTTCGAAAATTGAAGATCTAAACATGTAAATCAATGAAGAAATGCAAATCATAGAATGGGTTGATGGAGATTTACCTTTTTCTTGGTTGGATCGAAGATTCGTTGGAGAAGAGGATGAAGAATTTTTTTGATTAGGGTTTTGAGAATTTGGAAAGATTAGGAAGAAAATAGAAAGTTTTTTTAGGTTTAGTTTTTTTTTTTTTTTTTGGATATACTGAAAATGGAAAGATTACTATTTATATGAAATTGTTTTAGGAATTAATGTGGGGGTAAATTAGTATTTTTTAGAAATTTAGGTGCCCAGAGTAATTTGGTGGTGTGGGAAGGAAAATTTAATAGGCCTCAATTAAGTGGTATAGGCCCCAATTTAACCAGGTTATTTTGCCTTTATATGTTGGTAACCCTGGGCATATTTAGGTAGGATTATACAATGTTCAATTGTAGCGATGTTGTTGTTCAAGACAGAGTCCTTCGGTACAAGAGTTTGCTTTTTTGCTATGGTTGGTTCGTTCCGCCGTATTGGCTCTAGAAAAGGCAGGTGGACCAAACGTTCAAATCATTGTGACTAAGACTGGTTGGCCTTCAGATGGGAACGGGGATGGACGAAAATGCTGAAAAGTATATTAACAATCTGATTGGCACATTGTTCGTTCATAAACAAAATCTTTCTGAAGAGACCGCATCATAATTAGGAGATATATATTTGCTATGTACAGTAGAAACTCTATAAATTAATGATGTCGGGACCATCAAAATTTATTAATTAAGCGAGATATTAATTAACAGATATTTATTAACTTATAGATAAATTTCATATCAAATAATTAGTTTCTCTACAAACAAAATACCATATCATATTGAAGGACTGCAAAATGTTGAATTAGACACAACTTCAAAAATTCGACATTTTGACGTGAGGATTATACGAGCTTTTAAAATGCATTATTATCGTTGACTTTATAGAGGTATTTTGGAAAGCTATGAATTAGGGGCGTCAAATCCATAAAAAATAAATGTGTTAGATGCAATGAATCTTGCAATTTCAGCATGGACTGTCGATGTTCGTACAAGTACACTTGCAAACTTCTTTCGTCATTGTAAACTTCAATCAACAGATAACATAAGTTTAGACAATTTGGATGAACATACATACAATGAAATCACTCAAGACTTGCAAAATTTGATCGAGAAGTTGGGCTATTGCAATTCAATGAATGTCAAAGATTTGTCCGGAAGAAAATGAAGTTACACAGTTGTTGACTGATGAAGAAATAATCGAGAACGTTATGGGAACTGATAAAGATGTGGAAGAAGATGATGAAAGTTCTACAATAGAGCCCCCTTCACAAAACGAGGCTATTAAAGCGGCAATCACATTGAATAATTTCTTGTTGAGCTATGAGAAAACCACACCAAAAATTCTTATAATGATAAGAAAAATTAGAGATGAAACTCAATGCAATATTCATTTTAGCAAAAAATTGAAGACAACTAAATCATTTTTCAAATAGTCTTCGCAAATCATTAATGTATTATATATAATGCATTATTAATTTATATTTCATATGGGACCTATATAGGTAATCAAAAAAGTATTATCTTATAATTTTAGCGAATTATTAATTTGGCACGTTGTCCCCGACTCGGGACCGGCCAAAAATATTATTTAAGAGAGTTTATTAAATAATCGAGTATTAATTAAAAGAGTTTCTACTGTATAACAAAAATCTAAAGGCCGAAGGTGTGTACCCACTAAACCAGGGGTGAACGTTCCTCCCATCCTTATTGGCCCTTACCTAACCATATTTATATAACATAACATAGGTAATTGGAGAAAGAAAAACCGGAACCACAGCCAAATTAAATTCATTTCTCTCCCATTTTTTACAATTATTTTATTTTAAACTAGTTTCTCTTTCTTGAATTTGATCTTTTTGGTAATTGGAATTAAGATATTCTTTCCTCCATATGAAATTGTTATCTGCTACTACATGGTGGGAAAAGCCTGCTTAATTTTAAGAAAATTAAACCTACACAGTATTCCATCAAAAAAAAAAAAACCTACACAGTATTGTAAAAAAAAAAAATCCATAGAAGGAGAATGTAATAATTAATAGAGATCTACATTAAACACCCAGAAAAACCGATAGGAATGAGTTTTCAACATGGGTTTCATTAATTCTTGTACTGGTAGTGCTTCATGTGGTTATGACTGAAAAAAGATTAATTGGATCTGGATAAATGAATCCGATACGAATATCATCAGCTTTTGGTGATAATGGCTTCTTTGGTGCAATTGATGCAAGTGGAGGTAGAAGAAGATCAATGGGTCCAGTATCCAAAAACTGCTCGTGTGTTTGAGCTTGATGATTATTAATTAATATTACTAACAGTAGCAGTAGCATATGAAGATCTTAATTCATATTTGCGAACTTTCTTATAATTTGGTAACAGATTATTGTCCCACTTATTATTATAATTGATTTGGCTTTGCATAAATCCATTTTTCCTATAATAATTCTCAACCAATTTCCTTTTGAAGACGCCAATGAAAAAATATATGTTAATGCTGGAGATATAATTAGTTGTGTTTCTTCCTGTGGTTCATGATTGTGAATTGGTATCAATTTTGATATTGATGTTGTATTTTCTAGTTCGACATGGTTCTGGCACTAGAGAGAGAAATGAAGCCAGCAGGAGAAAGTCTCTAGACTCTACAGGAGAGATAATAAGAAAGTCATAAAAAAAAATCTCTGATTCCTATGTGATGTAAGATAACTATGGTCAGATAAGAGCCAATAAGAATGAGAGGAATGTGCACCCATGGTTTAGTGGGGTACATAGATGCACTCGGCTGAAGGGGTCGAGACAAACCTTAGGGTTATCAACTTGATCTAACACAAGTATAATACTGTCGAACACTATGGTTAAATTAAAACTAAAACAATCCACCAATCTTCAACTCAATTTCCTCAAACATCTCAGTTCTTAGATTTACTCTATATTTCAAAACCATAACTAGATGCGACATGCAAAAGGCATACACATTTTTTTTTTGAAGCAGGCATACACATGAATACTTGTTCATATAGAAATAGAAAGTCCCAATTAAAATGTTTGGTCATTTTATACTTTCACATTGCAGTTTTTATCAGCGCCCTAGTGCATACAAAACAACGAAAACAAGAATTATATGAGACAATTAAGTTCACTAAAAAACGTTAATAGTCTATTTTGCATGACTGCAATGGGAAGGTGGCCAAGGCAACGAAAGTTTAACGGGATTACAAAATTTCAGATGATTGAGATACAGTTTTTGCTTGGTATATTTTAGTATTCTATTCAACAAGTTTGTACATTTTTTTTCTTACACTTTCTATACCCTATAATACGGAGATTTTTGCTGCAAAGGGACTCAATAAAAGGTGAAATTCCATGTCCCCCAGAGTCCTCATAAATTCCAAAACAGGAAAATATGACCAAAGGGTAAAATATGATTAAAAAAAATGCCGTCTATGTCTCTGAAATGATGACGTACATGACTACATGATCAATACGGTAAGAATAATTTTTACAGTGCACTAATAATGTGTTCCAAATACTAACACGTCAACTGGACTTATGTTAACCGGTCAACAACACTATATTCGAGTGTCCAAGTTGTGCATCCCCATTATGGACAGATAACTGGTCATAGCAAGTTAACTGGACTCGGTCAATTGGTCATAGTAAGTTAACTCATTTTAACAAAATAGTTGTGAAAAATTCGTAAAACCGTTGGGAAAAAAACCATATAGCAAGTTAACTGCGCTCATCATGGGGGTAAAATCGGTATAAAATTGTTGCCAAAAATCGAAGTTGCTATTGGAATTTTTGACGTTTGGATACAAATCTGCTTCTGACTTCTGCTTCTCCAAGTATAAGTGGGCGTGTCAACAAAACTATTTTGCTTCACAAAAAGTTAACTCTTCGACTTCTAGAAGTTGTTTTGAAATGTGACACCCAAACTGACTTCTGATGAAGGACCACCAGATCACCATTTGATCAGTGATAACAGTAGAACAATATAACGAATTGTCCTATCCTGGATGTCTGGAACTAAAGATGGATTATATATCATTCACAGATTCTAGCAAGAAGGTTTTGGACATGTGAAAGCGTTTTCTGTAGTAAACAAAGAAATATTGATGGCAAGAAATGCAAAAGTGTCATGTGAAGCTGTTCTTTAGACTCTTAAGATGCAAGTACTGCTACTAATGTTGCTGAAGACACCGAGAAGAGGTTAGCCAATAAGTAGATTACTAATTGCATCAGCAAAAGAAAATATAGAAAAAGAAGATTGAGAGCGTGTTATGTGATTACTTATGGGCATTTTGAGCACCGAGTCAGCAGACTCGATCACATTTTTTATTCCTGGGACCAGTAAAATAAAAAATCAAGTTCAATTGCAGTTTCAAATCCTTTTAATAAGTTAGTTCATCAATACCGGAAAACCAAAACCATACCACGGGCATTCATAATTTGGCAGACCGACCGGAAGGCCCGAAAGGCCCAAAGCAGGGCCGATCCTAAGGGGGTGCAGGATGTGCACCGTATATGGCCCAACAACAAGGAAGGTCTTTTTTTCTGTATTTATTTCATAAAAAAACTAGCTAAAAAATGGCTAGCTTGGGCCTAGTCCATTTATTTGGGGCATGACAAAAAAAGGTCATTAAAAATAAATTTCACACAACCCCTTATCCAACTATTCTTTTTACTACCTATTTTACCCTTGATTAATTAGTGTTAATTAATCATATTAGATGTTAATTATGTGACCAACTAATGTTAAATCGATCTTGAAACATCAAACAATTGAAATTTTTTGATTTTTTTTTTTCGAAAACATATACTCAAAATCGGTTTACGTTCATGCACTCGTAAACCGATTCTGGGTTGGTGTTTTCAAAATTGACAGAGGACTTAGAGAATCGGTTAAAGTATGCATAGATAAAATCCGATTCCAATAATCGGGGTTTTGTGGGACATATATAAACCGATGAATACCTTTCATAAGAAATTTTTTTTTTCATTCATTTTAAATCTACTCCTTTTCATAGGAATCACTGGAAGTACTTAGCATGTGCATCAAGCTTTTGAACCCTAGGTGACCCTAGTGGACGATTTATAGTCTCGTGAGGGTTTATAGAGATCTACCCACAAAAACTACACAAACTTCTAAAACCATCAATATTCGTCTTCCTGGAGGAATCCGAGTCCGATTCACCCACCATGAACTCCGAGGCATACTCCGGAATCTTGGATACCATGAAGTGATAGCTTGCATCAAATATGAATGCTTTCCCTTTTCGATCCAAGTAGCGCTTTCCGACATGGTGCTACAAAAACACGACACAAACTTACTTTGGTAGTGGTGTTTAATTGGACTATCAAATCCCATGGATTACGTAAAATAAACCACAAAAACACTTACAAATTTTTCAATAAACAAGCTAAAGTGGATAGTGTTCAAAATGCGATGTTGGATAGCTAAATATACAAGTATCGCATTTTCGATGGCTTGGTGCCTATCATGGATTTGTTGAACACTTTTTCCATTCGGATTCCCAAAATCTTGCCTATATTTGTTATATACCTTTGTCAAAAATGTTTCGGCATCTACCCTTACGGAGAACTGATTTTTAATTCGAGTTTCAGCATACCATGATTTGGTGATTACCAAATCTTCGGCAGAGTCAAATGATGTCATTTCTTGTATGTGGAGGTATGAAATGATTAGTTGTAGAGTATATGGAGTGAGAGGGAATAAAATGAGCAATTTTGGGGAAAATGGGGTCCAAAGATGAGGTCTCTATATGTAGAGAAAGACCCCAACGTCTAGTTTTTTCGAAAAAAGTGAAATAATTTGGCACAATCGGTCTTCTTGAAGGTCCAAACAATCCGATTATGTTTTTATGCCACCAAGAATCGGTCTTTATGTTTGCCAATATAAACCAATTAAAGACAAGTAAAATATTTGAATTTTCAACGACAATAATCGGTTTCTATAAATTCACACGTGATCCGGTTCTAATTAGAAAAAGATACAGAAAAAACAGCATAAAGCGACAATAATCGGATTATACTGATCCCACACATAAACCGATTTCATTATGGACCCTCGACAATCGGTTTATATTGACATATCGAGTAGCCCAATTTTTTGCCTGTGTTTGGAAAATAGAATTATTGAGCCAGCATAAACATGTTTTACGATACACATAATTATAATTAAAATTTTAAGTGCATTAATTTCAACACCAGGCTCATCCAAAATATAAACCTTAACCATCCCAAATTAAAGAGTGTTAAAAACTTATAACTTAAATAACCAAGTCTTAAAAAATTAAACTGATAAATCATGGAGCAGCCATGCCAGGAGCATTTGCAGCAACATCTTCTGCTTCAGCAAGGGCTTGAACTTCAGCCATTTCTTCAAACATACCTTCCAAATGTATGTCGCGATCCCTCTCAATCTGAAATCAAATCCATCATTCTCCTCGCAAACCTGATGACCTCAATGAGCTCTTCCAGTGCAAGCTTGTCTACCAGTGTGAGGACTTCTTCCAGACGAGTCTTACGGCCATAGGCGAACTTATAGAGGCTCCTGTATGGCACGAGTTCTGGTACCCTGTGAATATCCTCCTAGGTGAGCTCTCGAGAATAAAATGCCAGGCGGCTGAAGTCCATACCTACAAAAAATCCAAAATATAGTTCACAATCGGTACATATTTAAACATATATGTAATCTGATTCTCAACAAAGAACACACAGGAAAATGAAACCTTAAGAATCGATTTATGTAAAAAACAATTTTGAATGGCATATGAAGAGACAAGTTCACAATCGGTACATTACAACATAAAAACCCGATCGATTGTAAGAGCACATATAAACTGATTCGGTGATGCCTTTTCATATTCGATTTTCGGACGTAATCAGTCGATGTTAATCATCATATAAATCGATTACCTCGCATGTTCTTCATGGTCAAGAACAAAACCCAGAATCGGTTTATAAAATATGTCAACATAAACTGATTCTGCATGTTCCTCCTAAATAATTCGCTTTCTCTATAACAAAAATCTTATTAATAGTATAACTTTCTCCTAAATTCTAATTTTGAACTAAAATACCCCTGAGAAACTAAATCAAAAGTTTAATATTCATCCTCTTCCACCTCAATTAACTTTTATAAGTAGATATTTTTTTGTTGTTGGTGTGTTTAGGAGGGAACACACAAAAAGTCCAGAACAATCAAAATCCAATACCTTTTTGACCGCCTAATCCGGTGTTTGGATGATCAAATGACCAAAAATAAACACCCCAATGGGTTTGAAATTCCCTATAAACATTTTTTTTTTTGTAAGTTAAATGCATTCCAAAAAGACTAACTTAGGAGTTAGTATCCATTACAACAGATTGATGAGCCATCTAATGTTAGGCTATTGGAAACACCCTAACATTTGATTTATCTACCTGCTATAGCATAGTTAATACAAGAGGGAGGAATAGTTCTCAATTTACGATATTCTTAAAGGATTTAACTTCTTTTGCTAATACATCCGCTACATTGTTTGCAGTTCTACGTACTAAAGGAAAACCCAAAAAATTTTGACACTGAGAAAATTTTTCCTTAACTTCATCCATAATAGTTCTATTCTGCCAACTTATTTGAGAAGCTTTCCCATTTAAGTAATCGAACAAATTCTTACAGTCGCCTTCCACTATGAAATTTGATAAGCCTTTTTCGCCTGCCCAGTTTGCACCTTGTAGTAATCCTTTGGCTTCCGCTTCTTCAGGGGAAGAGGCTACGAATGATCCTGCCCTGCCAATCTCGAAATCTCCTGCATCATTCCTAAGAATTAAAGCAAAACCTGCAAGCAAATCTAAGGAAATCCAGGCAGCATCAATATTTACCTTCAACTGTGAAATTTTAGGCAAAGACCAGTTTTGTATCTTCAATTTACCATTAGTGAACTGTCTTGATGGCATATTATTCTTGTACCATAAGTCTAAGAATCTTTGTATTTCTAAGCCTAATTGAGTTTTAGATTGCTGTTTTTGTTCAAAAACTCTGCTACATCTCTTTTTCCAAATGAACCAGGCTTTTGTCAAGATTATTTCAATAGGTATATATGTCAGAATCTAATCTCCCTATCCCTGTTTTGCAAATTTCTAAAAAAGAAGATATGTTATCTGGGTTAACAGTTATGGGATTTGGCTCTATAGCCCATACAGATTTTGCATAAGGACAGGTAATCAGAAGATGTTCTATGGTTTTAGTTGTATTACAACCAAAAGAGCAGTTAGGATGCACATCTTCCAAAAATTTAGATAGTTATGAATTTGTTGACAGAGCACCCTGTAAACACTTCCAAGCAAAATTTTTGATTCTTTGTGACACATTGAGCTTCGACAAATTGTTCCAAAAAGAAACAAGTTGTCCTAAGTTATATAGGTTTGCTGTTCTTTCAATGAGTTTACATAGATTTCACTGTATAAACACCAGAGGCTGTAAGAAATCATCTCAGAGTATCTGGTTTGTTATTAGCTATTCTGATATTGATGATCTTCTTAGCAATGTGTACAGGAAACATTTCAAAAATTAAAGTTGGATTCCACTTCTTAGTGTAAGGGTCAATCAGATCCTTCACAAGTGTTAAATAAGAGTTAATAGGAGTTCTTAAGCTCTCAAGGTTACTTTCCAAATTAGATATCCATCTATCATTCCAAATATTAGTACTGTTACCATCCCCAATTTCCCAAATGTTATTTTGTTCAATTAGGTGTATGCCCTTACTTATACATTTCCATATCCAAGAACTAGTTGATGGGATTTTAGCTTTAAAAACAGTAGTATTTCTAAAATATTTAGGCTTTAACTAAGATACCCACAGGGCATTTATCTCAGTTAACAATCTCCAAGAAAGTTTAGTTATCATAGCAATGTTAAATTTATGATCATTCCTAAAGCCTAGACCACCCTTACTTTTTGGTTTACAAAGACAAGAGTAAGATTTAGGATAATAACCCTTATAATTTGTTTCCTTGCCCACCAAAAATCCCTTTGTAAGGCATCTATTTTATTAGTAATTTTCTTGGGTAAGATAAAGCAACTCATTTGATAGCTAGCCATACTTGCCAAAGTTGATTTATTAAGAATTAGTTTACTAGCTTGGGATAGAATTTTACCCATCCAACCTTGTATTTTGTGTTCCATATTTTCTATTAAACTTTCAAAAAGTTTAATTTTGGCTTTGCTAATAAAGAGGGGGTTCCTAAGTAAGAGTCTTTAGGGTTAATTTTCTTGATTTTTAGTACTTTACTAATCATTCTCTGATATTTAGGTTGTACTTTTTTACTAAAGAAGACCCCTGATTTCTCAAAGTTAATGAGCTGACCTGAGGCTTTGCCAAAGGATTCAATAATAGCTAGAATATTATGACACTCCCTAAAATCTGCTCTGATGAATAAAAGAAAGTCATCAGCAAAGAAAAGATGAGAAATTAGACTGTTTTTTGGGGTAATTTTGACCCTATTGATTAGTTTTTCTTGTTCACTAGTTATAAGCAACCTGTAGAAAATCTCCATACAAATGATAAAAGGTAAGGGGAAAGAGGATCCCTTGCCTAAGCCCCCCTAGAAGGTTTAATGTATTCACCAGGGCTACCATTGAGTAAAACTGCAATGGATAAAGTTGAAATACATTGATGATTAAGTTACAAAAGTTATTGTTAAAATCAAAAGCTTTCATGGCATTTAACAAGAACTCCCAATCTACTCTATCAAAGGCCTTTGACATGTCTATCTTGATACCCATACTGGCTTCCTTAGGGAGATTTATTTCGCGCTCTTCAGACAAATGCAAATACTTTTTCAGCATCTTAAAGAAGGGGACCAAGTTCGAATGGACAGCAGAATGTGAACAGGCGCTCCAAAGTATTAAGAATTATTTAACAAATTTATCTATTTTATAGAAAGTTGAACCAGGAGAAGAACTGTTAATATACCTTATATCAACAACGCATGCATTAAGTATTGTATTACTCCGCCTGGATGGAGGAATTGAAAACCAATATACTATATAAGCAAGACTTACAACTCAAACAGAGCGAAAATCGAAAAAATTGAAAAGATCATTCTAGCATTAGTTTATGCTACATCGAAACTTCGACTTATTTTCAATCTCACAAGATTAGAGTGTTAACTAAGATCACAATTGAATCAGTTATGAAGAACTCAAAAATTGTAGGAAGGGTAGAACGATGGAACGCACAGGTAGAGCAATTTGAAGTAAAATATGAAGTATTATCTTCACCAAAATCACAGGTTATCGCAGATTTTCTAGCGGAATTTTCATTGGAAGAAGATGAGGGAGTGAAAGAAATGATGGATATAGATGAAGAGCAAGGAAATCTAAGAGACCTATTAACAGAGCGCAATCCAAAAAGATGGGAAATTCTAGTAGATGGATCAGCAAATGGAAAAGGAAAAGGGATTGGAATAATTTTCATCTCCCCTCAAGGAGCAAGAATGGCGTATTTGTTTAGATTGGAGTTCGCGTCTACAAATAACGAGACAGAATATGATGCGGTCGTGCATGCATTAAGATTGGTAATTGAAATGAAGTTAGAAGATGTCAGAGTGACTAGTGACTCACAATTGGTGATGCGCCAAGTACAAGGTTTATACAACACAAATGAACCATCTCTACAAAAGTATAAGCACCTTGTCATGGAACTTTCAGCAAAAATACAAAAGATAGACTTGAGACATATATGCAGGAAAGGTAATTGATTCTCAGATGCACTCGCATTTATCGCTTCCATGCTGGTAGATCCCACCGCTCGTTATATAAAGGTAGAGACGCTCTCTTTTCCATCAGTCAATAAAGACGAAGGAGATGCAGACACTATGGTGATTGAAAATCAAGAGGACGAGCAAATCGAATAAGGAGAAGATTGGAGAACACAACTTCATGATTATCTGGAGAAGGGCGAGGTACCAGGAAACAGATTAGAGGTGCATAATCTTAAGAACAAGGTGACAAATTATGAATTGAGGGATGTGATCTTGTACATAAAGTTTTTTCATAGACCATCACTCAAATGTTTAACGCGAAAGGAAGGAATGGAAATACTGAAAGCCCTAAGACGCAAATAATTATGGAGATGCAGGGAATCATAGCGGGAGAAGATCCTTGGCTTACAGAACTAAGGTGCAAGGGTATTATTGGCCATTCATGCACGAAGACGCAAAAGAAGTATCTAGGCGATGTGAGGAATGTCAGCGTCATGGGAAAATAATACATGCTCCAAGAATGACTCTGAATTCCTCAACAAGTGTATGGCCATTTGGAAAATGGGGCTTGGACATTGTAGGACCATTCGTTCCAGGAACAGGGCAGAGGAGATACTTAATTGTCGCAACTGACTACTTCACAAAATGGGCAGAAGCGAAAGCAAACCAACATATTCGAGATCGTGATGTATTCACATTCATATTTGAAAATATAATTTGCAAATTAGGAATCCTCGCGCAAATAGTGTCTGATAATGGGGAGCAGTTTGAAGGAGAAAATATAGAGATGTTATTTAACGCGTTCAAAATCCAAAGTGGAAAGTCAACGCCCTTATATCCGCAAAGTAACGGGCAAGCAGAGGAAACAAATAAAACACTCATGGATATATTGAAGAAGAAGGTGGAAGGAAACAATAAAGCAAGGTTTTTAAATCTTAAATCGAAACGCGAATCGTTTTTCATTTTCTCGAATCGAATCGTATGTTGAATCTTGAAACGTAGATTCATAGTTCATTTTTGAAACGTATATTTACTTACAAGTAATATTCAATAATGGGAAACATTTAACAAAACAAGTAAGTGTTTACTTTCAATAATTGTTGCGTTAATAACTTATATATTTTTTGTAGTTGCAATACTAATCACAATTGGAAGCTTGGTTTAGTGGTTAGTGAATAGGTGAATCAACTAGGATGTCTGAGGTTCAATCCCGGAAGCTCCTTTCTACTTTATTTTTTTTAATTTAGAAATTTTGAGTGGACACAACAAAGTTGACCTGGTCAACGATTCAAGAAAAAGTCAAAACACCGAAAGTTACCGAATTTCGATTGGGCATACGATTCAATCCCGAGTTGCTTCAAAATGAAGCGAATCATTTAGTCAACTCGTGACTCGCATTTAGTTTAAAAAACCTTGCAATAAAGGATGGTGTGAACATGTATTATGGGCGTATAGAACAACAAGAAGAGAAGCTACAGGAATGTCACCTTTTTGTTTAACATATGGTTTAGAGGCGATATTACCAACAGAAGTTATCATCCCAACAACAAAGAGAGAATCATGGGAAAAAAAATTTGAATATAGATTTGAAAAGGCGAGGGTACCCAAAATATACCTCAAGCTAAAA
>JAJJWW010013279.1:0-71029 GCA_023531295.1 Papaver armeniacum
CCCGAGTCATATGAATCGCAGGCCGAGTGAGTTGAGTCAAAAAGTCTAACTCGACTGGTTTTGGCCAAAGCCATTCTGCACAGGCCTGCACTTGTGATGCACCATCCTTGTGCATCCAGCCATCATGGCCATGTATCCTTCACAGCTGCAACTCCATTTCTGCAGCTCTCACATTCCCTTTTCATCACACTCATCACAACTCCGTAATCAGACTTCATAAACACCACCAAGTCCCGGCACTAAGCTATATCAACTCATCCTCACGTTCTCAGTCGCAGCACCATCAATACCAGCTCTTCCTCTTAAACTCACAAGTCTGCTGCCCATTCTCAGTTCTTGCAACCACCAATAATCAGCTACAAGACCAGCTGCTCCTTCATCATACATTCCCATCTCAAGGCCATACTTCTCGGCCATCAATGACCTCAAACCCTTCATACTCAATCCCAGCAGTACATCCACTTGCAGCCATCTCAACCTGCACTATATGCAATTCAGCTCATTCTCAATGCCACCAACAGACTCCAAGAGCATCTGCAGCTGCAAACCATTCTTAGCCATCACTGCCACCAGATTCATCCTTGCAATCTCAGTTGCTTCCTAGCCAGCCACCAAATCCCTTAGCTCACTCTGCAATTTCTTGCATTCACTGCTTCACATTAACAGCCCAGTAGTTGAGCCATTTCATATCATGCCTAGGGTTCACTTCCATACAACTGCAGCTGGAACTTCAGTTCAAGCACACAACACCCAGCTCAGTCACATCACCACTGCCAAAAGTTATAACAAGTCTTCTCTATTAAGACAGGTATCAACAACAGCTAGCCATACTCACATTCCCTATCCTAACATCCCTCTATTCATTTCACAGCGATCCATTCAGGCCCCAAATTTTCATCTCTACCACCACTAAACCACAACTCCAACATTATAACCCATATCAGCTTGATTCTTTCACCAGCAACAACCAATATGAACCTCTATCATCTCAGTCATAACCTATTTCTTGTAACCTGCAATAGCATCAATAATACCTGCATCTCAGCAGCACCAACCCATTACCTGTTCTTCCCTGTATTTTTCCTAGCCATGAAGTACCAGCTCAATCCCATCCTTCCATAGCAAAGATTCATCAATTCCTTCTTGATTTGCAAACAAAGACACGTAACCCTAACTCATCTTCTCAATAACAATCTTCTGTTCTTTCCACAGTTCTTCTTCACCAATGGAAAACACAGCCTTCAATTTCTCGGATTCCTTCTTCTAGATCCTATGCTGCTGCAACCGATAACACATCCCATGAATATCAACACTAACTCTCACTTTTTGTTCAAGCCCAGATTCTACATCTCAATCAACCTCTGGAAAACCCTAAATTTCTTAATCTCAAACATCAGCTGCTCCTCCTTCTTCTCGAACTGAATTTTAACAACAACTCACTCTCCTCCTTCATCTCGATCTGCTCTCTTTATTTCAACATCAGAAGAATCACATCCCCCTTCCACTTCTCTCGATATGAAGCTTCAGGGAACCCTTTCGAATCCCTAATCTTCTCAAATCATCAGTTCCATGAGCATCTCGATTCCTATCCTCTGTAAATCAACACAACCAAATCGATCCACCAACACATCGCCTCCATTTCTTGTTTTCAGGTGAGATGTAATAAAACGGAAGAGGGAAGAAAACTCGAGTTGTCTGAGAAACAACTCGGCTTAATTGAGTCTAACCGTACGGATCGGATATTGGCACTCCGTTGTGGTGGTTAAGGGCTAACCAGATGCTCAGTTCTGTCAGCTCTAGGAGACTGACAGCTTAATTTCGCGCATAACTCCTCTCTCGCGCAACCTTGCATGCTCCAAATATCACATGTGAATTGACCTTGTTTCCTTATTGCTCCAAATGGGTAATTTCTCCTTATTTTGCTCAAATGACTCCAGAGTACCTAATAACTCAAAAACACGCGTAAGATACGCAATTCCCAAGGAATTTAACAAAGAAAGCATAAATACTAGATATAATATTAGGTGTTTTACAACACCTATCAGAAACCCCTTTCCCAAAACAGTCCCAGCAAACTTAGGAAATAATTAGTCTTCAATTAACTAACAATCTCCCACTCTGAAGACTCATTGATTGTCTTCAATTCTCATTTTATTCAACTTTGGATTTGACGGTGCTAAAACATCTTCATGTCAGTGCGGCTCCCCTCCCAGATCCTCATTCTGAGAGACCAACTAATGCCTTGTGGAGCTTTAGCTTGTCTGATGTAACTCCCTTGGTAAACATGTCCGCCGGATTCTTCGAACCAAGAATCTTCTCGAGCTTCAACTCTCCTTCTTCTAAGAGATCCCGAATGAAATGATAACGAATATCTATATACTTTGTCCTAACATGATAGGCTAAGTTCTTGGCTAAATGTATAGCGCTTTGACTGTCGCTAAACAGAACACTGTCTCGTTGTTCCTTTCCCAACTCAGCTAACAAATTTCGTAACCAAATCATCTCCTTGCTCGCTTCTGTTACCGCTACGTACTCAGCTTCCGTAGTTGACAATGTCACCAACTTCTGTAACCGTGAGTTCCAACTCACTGTAGCTAACCCCATAGTATAAACATAACCGGTCGTTGGTAGGCCTGAGAATGGGGTTATTTTAGCCTACGAATTATACCGCAAGTGCACGGCGTCTATTGGAGACGCGGCAAGTACGGGTCGATCCCACAAGGACTTGTGGTGCTTAAGTGATCTAAGGCTTGGCTTACTGAATTCCTAGGAAGTGACAGAGTAGTTATGCTTTGCGTCGATACGACTAGGTTGAAATGTGACACTAAACTAAGGCAAAGAACAAAGGATTGTAAGATGCCAGGGTGATGAATCCACCTCTACTTCCATGCTAAGGCCACACATACTGTTCATGTCTCATACCTCCCTTTGAAGGCCTCAAGTGGAGGAATCCTTTAGCTAACTATCCTAATTCACTCCTAGTATAACTTGTCTTTTCACAAGTACAAGTTATCACAAGCTCATTTGGGTTGTAGGCTAACTAATTACTCCTAAGTGATTCAAATGATATCACTAATGCATTCTAGTATAATTTGTCTTATCACAAGTACAAATTATCACAAATGTAATTGATCCAAACAAAGATGAAATCACTAATCTCCATTAAGCACAATAAGCCACAAAATTAGACATATGAACTCAACATAAGAGCAGGAGTATCATCAAACACCCTGAAGTTAAATTAAAACATAACAAGATAAAATTGAACACAAATAAACTAAGGTGACAGCTCTGGCTAATCCAGGCGTGCCCAATTTCATCTTCTTCACTCTCTATTTATACATGCAGCTCATTCAAAATTCCCAAACCCTAATTGAATTAAAAATAGAATTAAATGCAAAGTAATTCAAACCCATACTGTTCGGCTCCGAATTACCGACTTCTCTGCTCTCCGGCTCGAGTCGCCATGCATGGGTTGTTGTGACCTAACCCTAGTTCTCATCTATCTCTAAATTAGCTTCTAGGTGTATGGAGAAGCTAAAGGGAGAGATAGCTAAGCCTAGAGAAGAGGAGAAGAGTTGTTGAGTGGCTATGGAGGTGACAGGAGATGGAGTTGTTGGTGTTGCTGGTCGGGGAATGGGTGGAGTTGCAGAGAAGATGGGTTTTTGCAGAGAAGAAAGAGAAGAGGAGAAGAGAAATGAGTATGGGTCGATAGGGTATAGGGTATGGTGGCTTCGTTGGAAGCGGTGCTTCGAGATTTGATGGGGATGCTGCAGCGAGCATTGGATCTAGCTGGAGAAGATCGAACGCACTGGGAAGACTTGGAGTAATCTGGTGTTGCGGCGGGAGCAGCGATCCTCGATGAGAGTGGAGGCGGCTGACCGTATGATGCGCTCCGGGCGAGATCTCAACGGCTCGGGACAAGCGGGTTCGGATCCGGTCTCGGGTAGCTCTAGCCCATGTCTTGTAGATGAGTTGCTACTTGTTGGGTTGCAACCGTTGCGCGCGTGAGCTTTTGGCTTCTGCTCCATAGATGCTCGACTCCAATTCTTCGCTCTTTGGCTCCTCAGTTCTCCGAGCTTTATTTATTACCTAAAAACACAAAATTAATTAATACAAATATTTATTCTTGAAAACAAGGAAAACACGTAACTGGGATAATATCCGATTTCTAAGCGCAAAAGATGAGTAAAATGCCAATAAAAAGGTGTATAAATATGCACTATTTAGCACTCATCAAATACCCCAAACCTGAATTTTACTTGTCCTCAAGTGAAACAGAAATTAGGAAATCCTAACTATACCCCGGTCGCGTAGTCTCTCGAATGCATTTAGCGTATGCACTAAGCCTTTAAAACCCCTAGGTGTCCCTAGTGGACGAGTTGTAGTCTCGTGAGGGTTTACAAGAGGTGTACCCACAAAACCTTCTCCAACTTCGAGTGTAAAGAGTCTCAAGCCTCCAAGAAGCTATGAGGACATAGAGTTTCTGCATGCTAGGCAATGAAGTTAGAACTATCGAAGAACGCATTCTCATCCTTAAGTCTTGAGCGAGAAGTAACCATACCATATGAAAGAACTCGGATTCGATTGTGATCATAAGCCTCGACTTCTGCCTCACCATTAGGTTTTATGATAATTGCACTCAAAAGATCCTTTTTTAGTCTCTCATGTGTGCGGCAGGAATAAAGAGAGAAATCCGCACACGTTGTAGGTAAGAAGGATAACCTTCCGAAATAAAATCTGGAGACTCCACGAAGTGTGGACAAAAGAATCTTTTCCGATGATCTCTAAGAAGGAAATCAATCATTAATAAGGGGTGGAGTACTCACTTACCTTCTCACCCGATCGGCAATTAATATCACTCTCTCATAAGAACCATAGAAACGTCTTCAATCTTCGGTCTTCAACTGTTGATGACGAACTTCTGAACTTTACAAAAACTTGATTTTTTTTTTTTTTTTTTTATTATTATTATTATTATTATTATTATTATTTTTTTTTATATCTAAGTTACAATAAAACGATAAACTCAATTTTTCATAGACTTCATTAATTCTCATTTTTCTTTTCTTCGTTTTGTTGCATATAAACCTTGGACTATCTCAACTTTTCTTTCCATATTCTGATTCTGCTCCGGTTGCTGACGATGATGTGTTTCTATGGGTCTTGCTGATTGAGAGAGAGAGAGTGATGCTAACGGCAAATCGGTATTTAGAAGTAGTTTTCTTCTTTAGACGTCACCCTCATGATTGACAAAAACTAGCACTCAAGAGATCAAAAGTAGTCGTTGAAAATGGTGCGAAGTTGGGTAGCTCACCATTCCTACCCGGAATTTACGTACGGTGACACACACTCTAACAGCTTTTCTAGAAAGTTGCAAAAATTTGAAGGTTGGTGCCTCACTTGATGTAAAATGGGTAGTCTCCACTATGGTTGATCACAATTCTACTACCGAATATCTAAACAGCACCTAATTCGCCCTCCGGTATGGTTAAATCCAACTTTAACGCTCTAATCAACTAAGAAACCCGATTGTGTTCTCAAGTACTTCCAAGTTCGTTATTTCTGTCACCGAATCTCTATGTAAACATAGCTAAAAGCATGCTAGTGACTCTAAAATCTCTAAAGTTGGAGGTTTTTACAAAAAGAGTTTTTTTTTTTTTTTTTTTTTTGAAAATAAAAGGTAAAATAAAAGACTAAAAACTCTAAATGCAAAATAAAAACTAAAAACTCTAAATGCAAATGCACCCCAAACCTAAATCAAACATTGTCCTCAATGTGTCACAGATAGGAAAAATTTAAACAAATCACGTACCACGAGAACTATCTTAAAAAAGATAAAAGGAAGAGATTACCTGATGTCCATGGGAGCAAGGTTGAGCTTCATTCGTCAAGGCTAGAATCCAATATTCTCAACGGAGATCATATCGGATTAGCATAATATATGTGCAAGAAGACTCAACCGAATCAAGAAAAGAAAATTTAACAAGTCCTACTGTATTATATACAAAAATTCACCATAAACCAACAATCTAAAGAGTTGAGGATCAACCCAATAGAAAATATATACAAACATCTACAGTCTTACACAGATATAACAAGAGAGTGCAAGTAAGACTGCCAGATGTGAAGGAGTTTCCCCCAAACCTAAATTTGTGAACTAGGTGTGTTTGTGAGAACAAAATCTTGCAATTTTAAAGGTACATCATGCAAAAGGTCTAACTCAAAATGAGTTTTGCTAATTACAAAAGCAGACATACATATTCCAACTGTGGCTCCTTAAAAGTGTTATACTTTGATGCAAAATAGTCCAAGAGGACTTGGGAAGCACAAAGTTCTAGGCCTAAGTTAGGCATTCTCAGAAAAGTTGGTTTTGCAAATTTTGTGACAAACTACACCTAGGTTTGGTGGAGGAGTTTCAATCTGTGACTCGGGAGAGAGGTTAGGTACATCTAAGTTATTTTCATGTATAAAATCATTTTGCACCGTCGCACTCTTTCCTAAAGTCGAAGAGGGTAAATCATGGTCATTTTCAGGGCAATTCATGGCAATTCATCGAGGAGGCAACATATTGTGACATGGGCAGGGAATCGAGACACGTAAATAATATTATGATCCAAAAGAACATTAGTGTCAACCAGAAGATTCATCCTTTCTTAGGTCACAAACAAGTTGTGTAGCATGCTCACATTCACCGAAGAATTTCACAAAACTAAGCTCATAGTTAAGATCACATTTATGAATGTTAGAAGAAGTATCATTCATAAGGTTCACGTAAGAGACGCCTAACGTCTCGAACCAAAAGATTCCATCATATTTTCAAAGATGCACATGCTCTTCTAACATATCATATTCATCATCATCATTATCATAGCAAAAGTTCATCTCTCCATTCACAATTGTAGCATTTCTAGTGTACTCATTGACCTCTAGATTAGGTTCATATTCGGCATATGGTTGTGCAAAAGGTTCACTAGAGAAGGGATGCTCAGACATGTTGCTATGTGGATGGTCATGCATTGCATTCATTTCAAGCCTAGCATTTTGCTCCATGAGTGTGTCCATTAGTGATTGCAAACTAGGAGTTGGGGGAGTATAAAATTGTTCATCTCCCACTGTGGTGAATGATGCATGTGTGGAGGTTGATTATGGTCCCAATAGTCACTTCTAGGACACTTCGTACATTGATTATCATGGTTTTCCCTAGACTGTCTAAAAGCATGCAAAATATAACAGTATTCAGCAGGGTGGTCTAAGCCACCACATAAGGTGCAAGCATGCATTTCATATTGCCTAGAAAAACTAGATTCGACAGATTGCCTTTCTAAAGCAGATTGCCTTTTTAAAGCAGATAGTCGAGCTTCTAATTGATCTAAAAGTGATGACTGGGTATGAGAAAATTGTTCATTTTCAACCTGTGGTGGATGATGTATATGATCATAATGATTAGGGTATGTGAGATCAGGGCCCTGAGAAGGCCCATAAAGTTCCCTAAAGTCACTATGGTATGTGGGGTGTTCATCCTGTGAAAGGTGCCCGTAAGCAAGCTCTCTAAGGGATTTATTTGTTCCATCCCCAGATGCAGACCAAAATCCTGACATGGTCTAGCTCTCAAATTGAACTCACAATTCAATTTGGTTTTGGTGGGATTGGTATGGTTTATTGGGTTTCATTTGGTTTTGGTTTATTGGGATTTGATTTTGGTTGATTGGGCTTCAGTTTGGTTTATTGGGATTATGTGTGGTTGCAGCCCAAAGTGTTTGCAAAACTTAATGGGTGTGGTAAACCTAGTGAAATTGGGTTCTAGCCCAAATGATGTGGGCTCAGTTTTTGTGCAGACAGCCCAACAGTTTAGCTAATATGGGCTTGGCTGTTAAAGGTTTGCTTCAGCCCAGCTGTGTGGGATTCAGATTTGGTTTAAGCCCAGCAGTGTGGCTTGATTGTGAGCAGCCCAGATTAGGTTGAGTTGGGCTCGGTTTGGTGTAAGCCCAGAAGTCAGTTGAGTTTAATTAGCCCAGTAAGTGGGTTTTAACTTTAGTAGCCCAGGGTTGTGTAAACAGCCCAGAAGTCTGGCTGAAGTTTGTGCACTGGCTAGGCCAGTCTCTGGTTCTGTGGCACAAGATAACTGAGTCTTTGCAACTCAGCTTAGCCTATGCTGGCAGGTGCACAAGTACACAGGCTAGTCTACTGAAATCACACAGGTTAACACTAGCTCACAAAAATAATGCAGCTACAGGGGCTGTTTATGCGCCACAGATTCATACATCAATGCAAAAGACTATGCTAAGGCTGGCTCAACAAGTTACACAGATTCACAATGCTATATGGAGCAGCACAGAGCACTGAGGTACAGGGCACAAACTTGGTGGCTCAGGTGAGGTCTGCGGCTAACTTGGATGTTTAAGTTACAACTCACCTCAGCAACCTTCAGGGGCTGGGGGTTAGAGCACAACTTCACCATTCAACCACACCTCAACTCACGACCAGGGGGCTGGAGTTAGTCACTTGAATCAGTTCACTGGGTCAGCAGATGCAACAGTGAACAATGTATAGCTCCGTTGAAAACACACAGAGGGTCAGGTGGGTTGGTTGCAGTCCAATGCTCAAAATTTTCAGGGTATGTGGTTAATCTCAGCTGACTTTTAGTCATGCATAGATGCTCAGTAAATGCAACAGTTGCCTCCACAAATTATGTTAACAAAACTCAGCATTCATATAGGTTGGCTACACATGAGTTAGGTATACATTCATGGAGTAATGGCTCACAAACCAAGGTGCTCAGTCATGCTCAGGGGGTTAGCAATAGCACATGCATACAACACAGGGTAGATGGCTCATGGCACACGGCACATGGCATACAATATTAAATTACTAACCTCAAGTCCTGCGCCTTTGTCCTTTATTCCTTCTTGGGTTGGCTGGCACAGCAGCACAGTAGCACATCAAACACACCAACACAGCAGCACACAGTAGCACAGCAAGTGCAAGTGCACAGCAGGTACCTCAACTCACAGCAAGCTCAGTTCTCAGACTTTACACAGTTATACTAGTAGGATTATGCATCTGAGAATTACTTGGACTTAAAGGGACTAAAATTTTCAAGTAACACTACAATGCAGGGCAATGATGCTGAGATATACTAAGTTACACTAAAAAAACTAAGACAGCTAATAAGAACTATGATGCAAACTACAATGCAATGACAAGTTTATACTAGAATTTCTTAAATGACAAATGCAGTTTACAAAAAAATTAACTAAGTTACATTAATCACAGACTGAAATAACTAAGTAAAATGGATATGTACAGGGGAGTATTGGAATTCAGCAAAAACAAGCCAAAGAACAACGGGGCACTCGCCAAGTCCCCGGCAACGGCGCCAAAAACTTGGTAGGCCTGAGAATGGGGTTATTTTAGCCTACGAATTATACCGCAAGTGCACGGCATCTATTGGAGACGCGGCAAGTACGGGTCGATCCCACAAGGACTTGTGGTGCTTAAGTGATCTAAGGGCAGCTTCATCAATTCCTAGAAGTGACAGAGAGTAGTTATGCTTTGCGTCGATACGACTAGGTTGAAATGTGACACTAAACTAAGGCAAAGAACAAAGGATTGTAAGATGCCATGGTGATGAATCCACCTCTACTTCCATGCTAAGGCCACACATACTCTGTTCATGTCTCATACCTCCCTTTGAAGGCCTCAAGTGGAGGAATCCTTTAGCTAACTATCCTAATTCTATCCTAGTATAACTTGTCTTTTCACAGTACAAGTTATCACAAGCTCATTTGGGTTGTAGGCTAACTAATTACTCCTAAGTGATTCAAATGATATCACTAATGCATTCCTAGTATAATTTGTCTTATCACAGTACAAATTATCACAAATGTAATTGATCCAAACAGCATGAAATCACTCATCTCCATTAAGCACAATAAGCCACAAAATTAGACATATGAACTCAACATAAGATCAGGAGTATCATCAAACACCCTGAAGTTAAATTAAAACATAACAAGATAAAATTGAACACAAATAAACTAAGGTGACAGCTCTGGCTAATCCAGGCGTGCCCAATTTAATCTTCTTCACTCTCTATTTATACATGCAGCTCATTCAAAATTCCCAAACCCTAATTGAATTAAAAATAGGAATTAAATGCAAAGTAATTCAAACCCATACTGCATTCGGCTCCGATTATCGACTTCTCTCGCACTCCTGCGGCTCCGAGTCGCCATGCATGGGTTGTTGTGACCTAACCCTAGTTCTCATCTATCTCTAAATTAGCTTCTAGGTGTATGGAGAAGCTAAGGGAGAGATAGCTAAGCCTAGAGAAGAGGAGAAGAGTTGTTGGTGGCTATGGAGGTGACAGGAGATGGAGTTGTTGGTGTTGCTGGTCGGGGAATGGGTGGAGTTGCAGAGAAGATGGGTTTTTGCAGAGAAGAAAGAGAAGAGGAGAAGAGAAATGAGTATGGGTCGATAGGGTATAGGGTATGGTGGCTTCGTTGTGAAGCAGGTGCTTCGAGATTTGATGGGGATGCTGCAGCGAGCATTGGATCTAGCTGGAGAAGATCTGAACGGCTGGGAAGACTTGGAGTAATCTGGTGTTGCGCGGGAGCAGCGATCCTCGATGAGAGTGGAGGCAGCGACCGTATGATGCGTCTGGGCGAGATCTCAACGGCTCGGGACAAGCGGGTTCGGATTCGGGTCTCGGGTAGCTCTAGCCCATGTCTTGTAGATGAGTTGCTACTTGTTGGGTTGCAACTGTTGCGCGCGCGGGCTTTTGGCTTTCTGCTCCATAGATGCTCGACTCCAATTCTTCGCTCTTTGGCTCCTCAGATTCTCCGAGCTTTATTTATTACCTAAAAACACAAAATTAATTAATACAAATATTTATTCTTGAAAACAAGGAAAACACAGAATCTGGGATAATATCTGATTTCTAAGCGCAAAAGATGAGTAAAATGCCAATAAAAAGGTGTATAAATATGCACTATTTAGCACTCATCAGTCGTACTTCGCCTTTTATCTACATCACCTGCGAAGTATGCATCCACATAACCCCTCAAGATAGAACCACTTCTTCCATAACACAATAGTACGTTTGTGTTACCTCTCAAATACTTGACAATCCACTTCACAGCTTCCCAATGTTGTTTTCCCGGGTTGCTTGCATATCTACTCACTACTCCCACTGCATGTGCAATATCCGGTATGGTGCATACCATAGCATACATTAGACTCCCAATAGCTGAAGAATATGGTACGTTAGTCATGTTCTTCTTTTCTTCATCTGTCTTCGCACACTGCATACTTGAAACACGGATCTAACTTCTAAGTGGAGAACTGACTGGTTTAGCATTCTCCATATTGAACCTTTTCAACACTCGTTCAATATATTCAGCCTGACTAAGCATAAGTACAACCTTAGCTCTATCTCTTATGATCCTCATACCAAGAATCTGCTTTGCTTCACCAAGATCTTTCATAGCAAACTCACTTTCTAATTGTTTCTTTAAATTCTCAACTTCTTGTAGAGATGTTCCGGCAACCAACATATCATCCACATACAGTAATAATATGATGTAGTCAGAACCGCACCTTTTGAAGTAACAACAATGATATGCATTACACCGTGAGTAAGCACCTCTATACATGAAGTTATCAAACTTCTTGTACCACTGTCTCGGGGCTTGTTTTAAACCGTACAAACTCTTCTTTATCTTGCACACCATCTGTTCCTTGCCTTTTACTATGAATCCTTCTAGCTGCTTCATGTAAATTTCTTCATCTAGGTCACCATGAAGAAAAGCTGTCTTTACATCCAACTGTTCAAGGTAGAGATCTTCAAAAGCCAATAGACTTAACACTACTCTGATAGTAGTCATCTTTACAACTGGAAAAAATATCTCGTCACTACACCAAAACATCCTTTTTGTGACGTTTATAAACGTTGCGCAGAATTTGTGCAACGGTAATAAACGTTGGTAAAACGGCGTTGCGCATTGTTGTGCAACGTAAGTTATCCGTTGCACAAATTATATTGAACAACTCTTATAAACGTTGCACAATAGGTGGTGCAACGTTTTTTTTTCCTATTTGTGCAACGTTTATACTAATTTGTGCAACGGGAAAATAATTAAATCAACTGCTATATACGTTGCAAAACTTTTACTGAGAAATAAAAAAAATACAATTTTTCATTTCAAAATTCCAGTATTACAAATCTGGGCACCTTCTCCATTGAATCCAACAACAAATTCCTACCAATCTGGGCACAGAATCCCCACGAGCACAACACTCGCCATATACTGTAACGCAAAATTTCCACCAATTGAATGGAAATAACATCTATCCATTCCAAACCAGATAGTGGATGGAGAATACCTCTAGCCTGTTGCATTTACATATTTTGGAAGTTAGTATGAGGCATAAGAAAATATTCATTTGCCAGAGGTTTATAAAATAAGCCTAAGAAGTTAACCAAAGCTTTAGTTTCTAATCACAAGATACAACAATCTCTACGATGGAGTCTTAAGACGAAACCGGGATAACATCCTAGCTACCACCGCCATGGTTACCAGCAGACTCAGAGAAAGATGCAGAATTATCGGTTTTTTTTGTATACCATAGTTGGATATTGAGGATTCCACGTGTTGTTCTGCACATACATTAAAATTTACTCCCGCACCAAAATCATATTTTACTTCAAACGTGTCGATGGTCCCAAAATAAACTTGAATGGTTACATAAAGTAATATCATCCGAACCTCAGATAATCACCCGATACTTAATCAGTTATGTATTGAGCACCAAAGGGCGAATAATTACCTGACTTAGTTTTTGGAACTCTTGAGCATCCATATCACGGTATCCCTCTGCTAAATCTTCTTCTATTGCTTCCTTAACAACTGCTGCCGCTACCTATTTAGTAATATCACCGATGCTGCATATTTCATACAATTCAAAGTACCACTAGGTCAGCATTCGATATCAACAATATTATTTAATGCACAATAGGATTTATTAAATCACCTGGAAACACAAGGAAAGATTGTCCCGCTGAGAGCTTCTTTCTCTGTAATATATGCTGCCAAGCTGCACATAAAGAAACGCAAAAATTTACAAATGTGGTCCAGCATCAGTTTGGTAAGATACCAGTTACAAGAAAAGAGGTTTTTGAATATACCATTCAGCAGCTGCGTGTAGCATGCCATCAGAGACGATACGAGATCCAAATAACAGTGTACTAAGACCTATCCTACATGATGAAAGACGCGCTATGTAGGTATGCGACGAGGCCAGGAACAAGATCCTGTTTGCTCGGAAAGAGTAAAAGAAAACTAACCCTGGAAATAGATACATGTTGTTTCCTTGGTTGCAGTGCCCATTTCGATGATAGACACATTTTTGTGTCTAAGTTGTCCTCAATTTTCTGCATTGTTGGTACTCGATTTTGTACTTATTATGGTGTTTTATGTGTTTGTAGGTATTTTAGGGCAATAAACATTTTTGGAAAAATCGGCTCGAAAAGTTGGTAAAGGCACCCCCGGAGGACATGTGTTATTCGGACTTCTCGGTTTGGATAAGGGGCACCTCAGTCGGGCACCTGCTATTCGCACCCCCAGTTCGGTTAGGGGGACACCATCTTCTCCATTCAAAATTCAGATTTGGCGGGAAAAATTTGCAGTGAAGTATCAAATTTAGGGTTGGATTTTTGGGGTATCTCGAGAGTGATTCAATCGCTTGAATCGGTTTCAACCAACCTTTTTGGGCTTAACAGGCTTGGTATATCTCTTTGGTTCGACCAAAATTGGCTAGATGATCCAATTAGAGATTAAACAATGTCTCGGGATTTTGGTTTGAAATGGGGAAAGATATGGTCGAGATTTAGTTGGATTCTTTGTTAGAGTTGGATTGGGATCAGTCAGGTACGACTAAACGGGGTTGATGAGTCACTTAGAATCGAAGGAAAAGGGTCTGGATGCCCACAATCAGCCACGAGAGTATCTCGGGTTTGTATTTTCTTACCCGAGTTCTCTGTTTATTTTTGGGAGGTCGGATTGTATTTTCAGCGTGTTTAAACTCTGTTGAGAACGTGTTGGTGTCGAGTTGGGAGAATTTCAGCTACCAGTTGACGTGTGAAAGAGAGAAAGAAGGAAATAATACCGGAAATATGGCTGAATATTGTTCTTGAGTAATGAAGGTGATTCTCGAGTTATGACCGAGATTTTATGGGACTTATTTTTATTTAAAGGCTGCTTGGGGGTCAGAGAGGAAGATGGAGAGTTAGGGGAACGAAACAGGGTGAGAAATCAGAGTTGCAGAGCTTGTCTCTGCTGCTTGCATTAAAGGGGAGAACGAAGAACATTAGACTGTAGGTGACAGTCGTATTGCTACAGTGACAACGACTCTCAACTGAGGGTCGTAGTTAAGGAGGAAGTCGTTTCTGAATAGTGCCAGCGACACATCATATATATCGTTCTCTGTAACAGTTTGGTTTGTAACAAATATAATTTTTACAAACCCGGTTTTCAATATTCATTCCATTTTCACCTCTTGTAAACACTTTTTGAGCAATGAAAAATTATTCTGAGTGTGTTTCCAATATGCGGAGCTAGAACCCATCACGGGACAACGGAGGAAGCAACTTTTCATGATTGTGGTAAATGAGTTAATTCTTTATATGACTTTTTGCATAGATTTAATTGTTTTATGATTTCTATTAATTATTTGTTATTTTGTCTGATGTCGCATGCTTAGTTTAAATTACTTTTGATGCGTCATGCTTACGACTTACATATAATGTTTTATGAAATCTATTTTTGGCAAGGAATTAGAGTCACAACTTCTTTTGTTTGAGCTATATTGTCTAGAGTTAATGACTGAACCACAAGAATATGAAAAGTAGTGGAATCCTGCGTCCTAGTGACTCTTCATCCTGTGATAATATTTGTATATATTTTTCTTTTATTTTCTTTTATTAATTCTTAAAATCAATCTCATTAAGTCCGAGTGAACGACAACTCTACTTACCACTATCTAAAATTCGATCAATTTTTGGCGCCGCCGACGCGGACTTGTGTATAGATTTGTTTTTAGGTTTTATTTTTCTTTTTATTATTTTTGTTCTTTTTTACGTGTTTTTGGTATTTCTGTTTGCTTTCAGATTTGGAGTGGAACGAAAGAAAAAGAGAAAGTGCTGAAAAGAAAAGCAAAGCCAAAATAGGAAAGAAAAGAGAGATTCGAAGAAGAAAATTTTGTATAGTGAAGAATTAAAATTTTGTATATAGTGTAATTATTATTTATTACTCCCTCCGTTCCAATTTACTTGACGTTGTAGAGTTTTTCACGGATATTAAGAAATATCAGAGAGAGTAAATTTTTTCCTATAATACCCATATTAATTCCTACTTAAAGACTTAAATGACCTAGTTTTCTCTTCTAGATTATAGAGAAAGTTGTCAATCCCATAAAGCACACTTACAATTACTTGGGATGAAGAGATGATGAGTAAAGAAAGTAAACAAAATTGAGTATATATCCTCTATCCAGCCCGGGTATATTTCAAATTAGAGTAATTTTTTTGTGTTGATTCCCATGAGAATTAACTCTTGGAGGAACTTGTGATTCCAAAGTATGGTGGGGTAAATTAGTGAAAATTGGGAAAAAAACTAAAACTATCATCTAATTTGGAACATTAAATGATTATCAAGAAAACCCTAAAAGAGCAAGTAAATCGAGTTCACACGGAGGGAGTATTATTATTATTTTTAGAAATTATTAATTAGGTAATTATTTTTGTAATTTTTATTTTTGGACTTTTTAATTTTTGGACTATTGGACATTATTAATTTTAAACCCTAAGGAAGGGTTAGTTTAAATAAAAACTGCACAGGGAAGGACGACAGTTACGATACTATCTCAGCCCCTCGGGTTCGTACATGACATAGGAGTTGTGGCCCGAGTCGACCTCAACGGTTCATCCCCCACCTGGAAAGGGAGGTAAGAATTCTAAACACCCGCGAATCCCTGTCGTCAGCGGGTTTACTTTGGATGATTTTGTATGCATATATGTTGAGGACCTGAAATCGGATTTAATTTTCTAGTAAAGGGTAAGGCCTGGCCATATAAGATAAGGGTTCGGATTTCATCACCGTTCTCTTCTTGCCCGCCTTAGGAAAACGTAACCTACGCGAACCTAAGCCTTAAAATTTGGACTAGAACGAGACCGATAGGTAACGAGCTTAATAAGAAAATCGTTCGAAAAATATTGCTTATTCTTTTGAGCATACTTTGAAGTTCATGATGGTAATTGTAAGTTGAATGCGTGACTGCGCCGCCTTGTAATGTGATGAGGCCTTGGGTATCAAAGCTCCACGCAGCCTTCCCTCACCTCTATTCAACTTACTTAAACTCGGATTGATTCCATAGGGGTTTGCTCAGATTGTAAAGAATTCCCTTTCGAAGGATTAGAAGCTGGTCTAGAAACAATCTAAGTGGAGCCATCATGCTTTTTGTTTGATAGAAATTAGTAGGTTTGTTGTGGTCGAGTCAGCCTTGTTTGTGCTTGTGTAGAATTCCCTTGCAGTTAGGATGTCAAACTGGTATTATAATAGCCATCACAATGAATATGAATATCCAACTGAATAATATGGACATCACTCTTTTTATGACCATAGTGTGAATAGTGGTTGGGAGCATCCACCTTTTCAAAGTTATGGTTCATACCATGGTGAGCCCAATTACTATTCGCATACTCACCAGTCATATGAGCAAAACAATCCCTCTATTTCTCTAGAAGAGGCTTTCAAGAGTCATTCCTTATTTGTGAAGAGGAAAACTTAAATATTCCAGATGAGTCCCCAGAGCAGTCAACTAGGATGTCTTTAGAAGAGACTCTTAAGCAATTTACTGAAAGTACAAATAGGATTGCCGAAAAACTTGCTCGAAATAATCTTGATTGCCAATACATTCTTTCCAATATCACCCGTGAAAATGAGAACAATTTTTATAATCAGGATGACGAGGTTAGATTTGGTAAGGTTCAACCATTTTCATGTTATTATAATGATGATTATGATGAGGATAGTGTTGATGAAGAATTTGAGATAAATAGGCATAGTGATCAGGAAATTGTTACCCCAATTGAGCTTTATAACGATAATATTATTTCTAGTTCAAATCCAAATAATTTTAATAATTATTCACCTATTCAAAAGGATGAGGATTTGACTAGAGATACCCCCGTTTTAGACGATGTAGTATTTCCTTTTGATTACGAAGCCAATGATGGTTTAGAGGAACGAGTATATTTTGAGTCTAGCGAAACAAAAGACTTAGAAAAAGAAAATGAACTCGTAGAGATGAGTGAGGATGTACCTGACTTAGAAGAATCAATTGACCATTTTCAGGAATCAGATAACCTTGAAATTAGGGAAGTTGTGACTAGTCTTTTTAGAGATACTGAAAACTCTAAGTTTGGGGGTGATTATCATTCTCCATGTTCCTTAACTCTTAGAAAGGTCCCTAACTTGGGACTTGACATATGTGCCTCAACCATTTTAAAAGATTATCTTCATAGACTTTTTCTTGAACCTAGTTGTGTCCATAAAGAAGTTCAGTTGTTAAGAACCCATCCTCTGGTTGATGTGTTTAACCCAGGCTATGATACCACGATTGACTTTGTTTTCCCACCAAAAACCTTCCTTCCAATTGTGGGAACGTATAAGTTTCAGATGTGTCAAATATTAAGTTTTAAGACTAAACCTAATTACTTTAGGAGATTAGGGTTGACACATTTGATTAAGAATGACCACTACTGTGGTCAACTGTATGAGTCAAGTCTGATTAACTTCGAGGATCCGCAATTATTTAGGTTATTATTATGTGCTTCTAAGCTTTTATTTGAGTTTTTCCAGACTCTAGAACCTAAACATTCGGATTCAACTTTTGAGGAAATGCAACCCATGAAAATATGTTATCTAGATCCAGTTATAGAACCTGAACCACAACTATATGTAGGGTTCCATGCTTCAAACACCACCTCCTTCATCTGTGGGTGTAAGAACCAAAGATGCTCTATCTTGAAATTTTTTGAGCGCGGTTGCCGGATGAATTGTTCTCTCAGTAATAAAGGAGCATTGTATTGAATTGTCATTTGTGGGTGAAGGTCCATCCATGTTTGATTGCTCAGTCCACGATCAGTCCTGCGAGTTTGTGGAAGGGTAATATCAATAATCCATTCAAACTGTATGCGAAATTAGATGATCTAGTTGGTTTTAAATTTTGTCCCATAATAGATGAGCTATTTCACTAATCAAGGGGGGTATCTCGTGGTTCATGAAACTCTTTTGATTTTGATTTTTGTTTTTTTATGCATAATATGATATTACTATCATGAAAATATCTCTTTTTTCTTTTCTTTTCTCTTTTTATAGATCTTTTATTTCTTTTTCTTCCTTTTTCTTTGATTTTTCTAATGGAATACTGAGTTTTTTGCAGGGCCTCTTAGTTCATCAAATCATGGGGGGCTTTCATTATTGGACTCCAAACTCGGTATTTCTTCTTCTTCTATTGCTATTTAGATCAACAAGTCAAGTATCGTCAAAACAAAATGATGCAATTTTGCCAAACATCTTTTCAAAGATGGATTTACACAGTATGTACCAGTATTGCTTTCTATATCATGTTTATGATTTAAACGATAACTTCAAGAACACAGTGATTCAAGCACCGATTCAACAGATCGTGGAGGATTCAAAAATTTTAAAATTCAAATTTTCAATCTTTCCGCCTTTGAAAATTCGTAACTGTTGGTTACCAAGTTCTCAACCGAAAATCACTCCAATCAATCTTGACTCCCAAATACCTATTCAATATTCCATTATTCTAGGAGAATCTTCCCAGACTATCTAGGGAAACAAAATTATCCGGATGTAACTAATTTTAGTTATATTAGGTCTATATACTTTGGTGGAAAATCTCCAAACATCTTATCTCATAACCCTACTTTCAAAACACAAAGGAAAATGGCTTCTCCTTCAAACTCTCAAATCTCTGCAATCACAGGAAAAATGCAAAACACTCAAATTCGTGATATAGGAGCAAGAAACTTAAGGAGAGCTGTTGGTACCAAGTCAGCCATCATCAAAGCTACAGATGTCTGGGGCACTACTTTGGTTGGTAAGGTTTTTTCAAAAGACCCTGTTGAGACAGACATTGTCAGAAAGGGAGTTATTCTCTTATGGAATCGTTTCAGAATAAAGGAAGTTCGAGCTATAGACAGGAATATCTTCTTATTCAAGTTTGTCACTGTTGAAGTTATGAAAGACATACTCAAAATGGGTCCGTGGAATGTCAACAAGAGTCACTTGAATCTACAAAAATATGATCCCGCTATCCCGGTTCAAAATTTGGTCTTTAGATATCAAGAATGGGATCTGCAATTCAAGAACCTTCTTCCTGAGCATCACTCTCTTGAAGTTGTGACTGAAGCCATTGTTGAACTAGGAGAAAAAATCTCTACCTCCCCTGAGGATTGTAGGCCAACTTTTGGTACTACTATTAATGCTAGGGTCAAGATTGATCTTACCAAACCACTTCACAGGGGAGGCTGGTGGAATACTGCAGCTGGAGGAGTAACATGGATTAGATTCCACTGGGAAAAGCAGCCACACTCTCTTTGCCAAAAATGTTTTGTCATAGACCACAAAGAAGAGGAGTGTTGTAATGTTGAGCATGATCTAATGATTAGGAGGTTTACACAAGAGCAATACATCAACTATCTCCATGATCTAGCTAATGCTTATGGAGTTGAGATCTGTGATGATATTGACATGTTGTTGGAAAGAATTTGTGAAGCTAGCCGCAAGAAAATAGAGGAAGAAGCCAAAGAAATGAACCAACTTGAGGAATGAGAAATACGAAACAATAAGAGATCTAGAACTGATGATTCAAATGAAGAAATCTTGGAAAGCAATACTGGGAAACTACAAAATCCCAATGGGAATGATGATATGGAGCATGATCTCATTGAAGAAGGAGAATCAGGAGTAGGAGAGAACCCCCATGAGATGAATGAGGCCCCTAACAATCTGGTAATCCTTCTTAATCTTGAGTCTTTTATTTTTTACAGTGATATTTTTGTTCCAAACTTTACTTTACCTCTCATTTATTGCAACTGCTCTTGGTCTAGATATAAGATTGTTTTTCTTCTCACCATTCAGAATCCTTCTAACAACTTGAGTATCAAGTTAAATTTTTACCTCTTTTACTCAAATATGAAAATCATAAGCTGGAACTGTCAGGGTATTCTTGGCGAAGATACTAGAGATCATCTCCTCCATATTAATAATGTTCATTCACCTGATATTATTTTTTTGTGTGAGACAAAGATAAATGATGAGAGAATTATTAATCTGACTAGTTTTCTTAAAATGCCCAACAAATGTTTTGTTCCTTCTCTAGGTCAAGCTGGAGGCATTATCCTTCTCTGGAAGGATGGTTTCTCTTTAGAAGTTCTTAATTGTTCCAGTAATATGTTCCATGCTTTAGTTAAAAATGATCCCAGTAGAGGTGAATGGTTTCTCTCCTGTGTTTATGGAACCTCTTACAAAAATGATCAGCCTAGTCAATGGAAATATATTAAAGACTTAAGTACTTCTGTTAAAATTCCTTGGGTTCTCATAGGAGATTTGAACATTACTATGAATTCTCTTGAAAGAAATACAAACAATGAAACTACTGCCACTGAAGTGTTAGATTACATTAAGGATTCTGATCTAAATGATGTAGGATACAATGCAAATCCTTTTACCTGGACTAGTAACAGTCATGGTACAGGGAGGAAAAAATCTAGACTTGATCGTGCTCTAGTTAATAGTTCTTGGCTCTTACATTACCCTGAATCAAGACTTACTCACCTCCCTCAGAAGGGATCTGATCATGTTCCTATTCTTATGAATCTCTATAATAAGTCTAGTGTTACTGGTAAATATTGGAAATTTTTTGAGCATTGGTTACAAAATGATACTTGTAAAAATGAGATTATAAATGCTTGGAAAACTAATCTCTCAGGTTCTGCAGCTTATCTTTTATCTGACATGCTCTCAAATACAAGATATTTTCTTTCTAAATGGAGCAAATCAACTTATGGTCATATTCATTCAAGGATTTCCAAATTACAAGAAGAACTCACTAAAATGCAAACTAGTGATTTCCAGGGCAACAATACTGATGCAGTGATTCAATTGGAGAAAGAAATAGACAGCCTGAATGAAATTCAAGCCAGTTCTAATATGCAAAAGTCAAGAGATCATTTTTATAATGATATGGACAGGAACTCAAGATTCTTCCATATAAGAGCTAACTATAGAAGAGTCAGAAATAAGATTGATTCCCTCCAAAATTCAGATGGTTCCTGGTGTCAAGATAGGAAATCTATTGAAGAGCTCTTAGTTTCTCATTTCAAGAAAATAGGAACTACTTCTCAGCCTGCAGATCCAAGCCAATTCCTTCAATTCATTCCTCATTGCATCTCAGATCAAAGTAATGAAGACCTCATTAAAATCCCAAATGATGAGGAAATTTATATGGCTCTTATGTCAATGCAACCCTGGACTTCCCCAGGTCCAGATGGATTTCCACCTGGTTTTTACCAAACTCAATGGAATATAGTTGGAAGTGATATTTGTAAGATGGTCAAAGCTTTTTTCAGAAGTGGTTTCCTACTCAAGAAGATCAACAAAACTAGAATCTCTTTAATTCCAAAAATACAAGGAGCTCATAAACCAGAAGACTTTAGGCCCATAGCTTTGTGTAATACAACTTACAAAATAATCTCAAAGATTATTGCACTCAGACTGAAGAAACATATGGAAGGTATTATCTCTCCTATGCAATCTGCTTATGTGCCTGGGAGACTGATTTCTGAGAACATCTGCTTGGTTTAAGAACTGGTTAAAGAAATGAAGAAAAAGAAAGGAAGAACAGGCCATCTTGCTCTCAAAATGGACATGTCTAAAGCTTTTGATAGACTGGAATGGTATTTTCTAATGGAGGTTCTAAGGAAATTTGGGTTCTGTGAGAAGTTCTATCACCTTGTATTACAGTGTATAAGTACTACTTCAGTGGAAATTATGATCAATGGATCCCCATCAGAATCTTTTCACCCTACAAGAGGTATTAGACAAGGAGATCCACTTTCTCCTTATCTATTTATCTTGGTCATGGAGGCTTTCTCAAGACAGTTAAATCATCATGAGCAAAAACAGCAACTCACATGACTGAAAATATCTAGATCAGCACCAAAGATAAACCATCTACTATTTGCAGATGACTGCATTCTTTTTTGTAAGGAAAATCAGTCTCAGACTAATAAGTTATTACAGGTCATAGAAGATTTCAGTGTGTGTTCAGGGCAGATGATTAATTTTCACAAATCAGCTGTGTATTTCAGTAAAAATACAAGTACTTCTTGCAGTCAACTCATAAGTGGTATTCTTCAAGTGAGAGAGCTTAGTATTAATGATGAGAAATATCTGGGCTTGCCATTCTTTGTGGGAAGAAATAAAAAAATCCCATTCTCAAATCTGGCAGAAAAAATGGAAAATAGAATGTCAAAATGGTGTTCAATAAATATGTCTGAAGCAGGAAGATCTGTAATGGTAAGAAATGTTACTAATGCCATCCCAGTTTATCACATGTTAAGTTTCAAGCTACCAGATGTTACTATCAGGCAAATGAATTCTACTCAGCAGAAATTTTGGAGGAAAAAGAAGACAAATAAAGGCAGGCCACCAATTTCTTGGAAAGATGTAAACAAACCAAAAGAAGAGGGAGGCCTTGGTTTTGGGATCTCGAGACTTTTAACGAGCTTTACTAGCTAAAATGCATGGAGACTTTGCACAGATAACTCCTCTATATGTGCACAATCCCTTAAGGCTAAATACTTTTCAGATGGAAAGATTTTTGATATCAAAGACAATTCCAACTCAACATGGTCCTGGACAAGCATTAGTTCAGAACTCTCCTTCATTAAAGACAACAGCTGCTGGTGCATTGGCAATGGGAAAACTATCTTAATATGGAGCTACAAATGGATTCCAGATTTATCAACACCTCCTTTGCCTAAACAAGGATGCAGTAACTATCAAGATTACATGTATGTCAGTCAACTATTCTCAGATTCTGGAGGATGGAACCATACTCTCATTTTTTCTCTCTTTGAAGCTCCAGTTGCAAGATCAATTCTGAGTATTTCAATACATATAAATCAGGCAGATAGAATGGTTTGGGCTCTAGAAAAGAATGGAGTTTTTTTCAGTAAAATCAGCTTATAAAAAAATGTTTGAAGAGCAGAATACAGATCAATCTGTTGGCCAAAGAATGCAATCAATCTTCAAAAAGCTCTGGAGATTACCTATCTTACCCAGAATTGCACAATTCATATGGAAATGTCTAAAGGATATACTTCAAACTAGGGATAAATTGACTTATGTCATTCACAATGGAGATTACAGTTGTCCTTTCTGTTCACACTCTCAAGAAACTTCTTCTCATATCATTCTGCACTGCAATCTCTCAAAAACGGTTTGTTTGTCCTGGGTATTTATATTCAAGATGATACATATGTGGTGGATTGGTTCTGTGACTGGTTTGATAAGCTAAAAGTACACCAAATTCAAGAAGATCAGTTGTGCAGAATAGCTATCACAGCTTGGTGTATCTGGAATGCAAGATGTGATAATGTGTTTAAAGGAAAAAAGATTACTCCAAACTCAATTATTATGAAAAGCAGGTTGGAAATAGAGCTACTGAAACCTAGAAGATCTCATGCTATTCATAGTACTCCAGGACAAACAGGATAAATCATGACGGGAACCTCCTAGAATAGGAACTTATAAAATAAATGTTGATGGATCTTTTAATTATACCACTAAATTAGGCGGCATTGGTCTAATTCTTCGTGATTTTGCAGGTGATCACAGGGGATCCAAATGCATCTTCTTAGACAAAGCTCGAGTCCGTAATGTGGAGTGCAAAGGTTTATGGGAAGCTTTACAATGGGCAGAGGATAAGAAGTTGGACAAGGTGATTTTTGAACTGGACTCTAAACTAGTAGCTGATGCAGTGAATCAGGATAACTTCAACTCAGACTGGAGGATCTACAATTTGATCTTAGACATAAAGAGTATGCTTAAGAATAAAACGTACTGGCAATGCAATTATGTGCCAAAAGAACAAAATAGAGTGGCTGATATTTTAGCTAAGTTAGCTAGGACTTCTTTTTTAAGTAGTGTTTGGATTTCTACAATTTATGAAAGGATTGCACCTCAACTACAAGAAGATGCACATCATGTAACTCTCATTTCTTAATCAATGAAATTTTCAGCTTCAAAAAAAAAAAAAAAAAAAACCACAACTAGATGTAGTTGTCTTAAAAAGGAAACTAGACAAGGGTGTGTTTTATTTGCTAATTTTCTTGGGATGTTGCAGATTCCTTTTACTTGTGATAGCCCTATTTGGTTTTGGGGATCCGCAATTATTCCGGCTATTACTTTATGATTCTATGAGGTGACTAATTCCTTCTGATGTCTGGCCGAAGACTTTAAACTTAGCACTTCTTGGGAGGTAACCCAATATTCATGCGACTTGGTAATATCTTTCCTTATCTCTTTTTCTTCAAATAGTAACAGTTTCTGCTTGTTCATGTTTTCAATTTCATATTTAGAACATTGAGGACAATGTTAGATTTAAGTTTGGGGGTATGGGAGAAACTTTTTAGTTGCAATAAATAAACTCCAGAGACTAGAAATTTATGCTTATTAAGGTTGGCACTAACTAATCTAAGTGGATGGGAACATCTTGGTTGTAGGAGTTGAGGAACCAATATGATTAGATGGAAACATCTAGAAGAGTCTATTCATAAAAGCACGTAGCTCGGTGTTAGAAAAGAAAACATGGTAGTTTCGCCATATCCTCGTGATGGAAACATCGAAAGAATCCTGATCACTTCTTTTTCTTTTTCTTTTTGTTTTACCATTGCTAGGGTGAAATAGAGTGACTGAGATACAAAAAAAAAAAATGAGACCAGACCACTAGACCAACCGGAATAAATACAATAAAGTTGACCACTGGTACCCTTGTATATGCCAGCTGAGTTGACCTAGAGTTAGGATTATCGACCATTGGTTCCCTTGTATATGCCAGTGTGTTGATATTAGTCCAGACCAGTATCTCAGTCCATTAGGATAGGTTCACCTTAGTCAACATCTATGTTTTCTCTACATCCATCTTCTTAATATTTCCATGTGATTGGTTGACTCCGGTTTATGATGTCCAGAAACTATCTGAGTAGAGTTCTGTCACTTTATATGAATTTTAGTATGCTTGAGTGCAAACTTGTGTACATCAATTGGAATTTCGCATCAGCGTACTTCCTCCTGTAGTCAATGATTGTATGCCAACCAAGGAGATTCTTTAGTGCCTTCCATGGTTCTGCGTACATAGCTAGGGTCTGGAGTAAAGGTTTTATGGGTACACCTCTGGTAAACCCTCCGGAGACATCACTCCGCCGCTAGGGCCACCTAGCGGTTTAACGGCCTGCTGCACGTGCTAAGTGTAGTCTTTTTATTTTCTAGAATAAATTTGCTCGAGGACTAGCAAATAATAAGTTTGGGGTATTTGATAGACACATTTTTGTGTCTAAGTTGTCCTCAATTTTCGCATTGTTGGTACTCGATTTTGTACTTATTATGGTGTTTTATGTGTTTGTAGGTATTTTAGGGCAATAAACATTTTTGGAAAAATTGGCTCGAAAAGTTGGTAAAGGCACCTTCGGAGGACATGTGTTATTCGGACTTCTCGGTTTGGATAAGGGGCACCTCAGTCGGGCACTGCTATTCGCACTTTGATTCGGTTGGGGGACATCCTCTTCTCCATTCAAAATTCAGATTTTGCGGGAACAATTTGCGGTGAAGTATCAAATTTAGGGTTGGATTTTGGGGTATCTCGAGAGTGATTCAATCGCTGGAATCGGTTTCAACCAACCTTTTGGGCTTAACGGGCTTGGTATATCTCTTTGGTTCGACCAAAATTGGCTAGATGATCCAATTAGAGATTAAACAATGTCTCGGGATTTTGGTTTGAAACGGGGAAAGATATGGTCGAGATTTAGTTGGATTATTTGTTAGAGTTGGATTGGGATCAGTCAGGTACGACTAAACAGGGTTGATGAGTCACTTAGAATCGAAGAAAAAGGGTCTGGATGCCCACAATCAGCCACGAGAGTATCTCGGGTTTGTATTTTCTTACCCGAGTTCTCTGTTTATTTTTGGGAGGTCGGATTGTGTTTTCAGCGTGTTTAAACTCTGTTGAGAACGTGTTGGTGTCGAGTTGGGAGAATTTCGGCTGGTTGACGTGTGAAAGAGAGAAATAAGGAAATAATCTAGGAAATATGGCTGAATATTGTTCTTGAGTAATGAAGGTGATTCTCGAGTTATGACCGATATTTTATGGGACTTATTTGTATTTAAAGGCTGCTTGGGGGTCGAGAGAGGAGGATGGAGAGTTAGGGGAACGAAACAGGGTGAGAAATCAGAGTTGCAGAGCTTGTCCATGCTGCTGCCATTAAAGGGGATAACGAAGAACATTAGACTATAGGTGACAGTCGTATTGCTAAAGTGACAACGACTCTCAACCGAGGGTCGTAGTTAAGGAGGCGATCGTTTTTCAATAGTGCCGTGACACATCATATATATCGTTCTAGTAACGATTTGGTTTGTAACCAATATAATTGTTACAAACCCGGTTTTCAATATTCATTCCATTTTCACCTCTTGTAAACACTTTTTGAGCAATGAAAAATTATTCTCGAGTGTGTTTCAAATATGCGGAGCTAGAACCCATCACTGGGACAACGGAGGAAGCAACTTTTCATGATTGTGGTAAATGACTTAATTCTTTATATGACTTTTTGCATAGATTTAATTGTTTTATGATTTCTATTAATTATCTGTTATTTTGTCTGATGTCGCATGCTTAGTTTAAATTACTTTTGATGCGTTATGCTTACGACTTACATATAATGTTTTATGAAATCTATTTTTGGCAAGGAATTAGAGTCACAACTTCTTTTGTTTGAGCTATATTGTCTAGAGTTAATGACTGAACCACAAGAATATGAAAAGTAGTGGAATCAAGCGTCCTAGTGACTCTTCATCCCGTGACAATATTTGTATATATTTTTTCTTTTTTTTCTTTTATTAATTCTTAAAATCAATCTCATTAAGTCCGAGTGAACGACAACCCTTCTTACTACAACTACATTGAAAATAACCATCATTCGACCATCTCCTAAAAAATTTAATGATCAAGAGGAAGATCACAAGAGGTCAACATTTGAAGCAAATTCAGTTCAATTGCATTTAAATAATTAAAAATGGTAGCGGCCAATGACCTCACTAGCAATACATTTAAGATATCCCTATAAACATTTCCTCACAAAATAATTAGTGAATGAACTGACAGGTGGTTTACTTGATAGAAATTGCCAAAATGAAACAAGAAGCTTGTTTCCTCATTTGAGTGTGACATATTTACTAACCTCAGCATAGAAAAAGATGGCAACCTTATACAAACATTATTACAAACAATAAGTTTAAATGATCCGACTTCAATGAGCATATTATACTACTAAGCATCTTAAATAATCTTACCCAAATCCACATCCTCGAAAGGGCTTCCACTTGCAAATATTATATCACCACCCAGAACCGCAAATGCTTCGTCAGGGGTGCATTCAGCTGGCAAACAAAAGTTATCAATGAAACAGACAATTAACAAGTCTATGCCAAATATATGAAGTTTATGAGCGTTAATCAAATCCGTCTCCATCAACTAAGTAACCTCTGGAATCTAAAATAGTTATTAACGATTATCAGATTCTAATGTTACATATATCCATAGACAATGTAACCATTCCAATTGATTCAAATGAAAAATCTAATTACCTGATATGGTTGCTTCAGCACATTGAAAGGATTATGTCCATTGTCGTAGGACAGTGTCATAGAGCTACATGTTTCCATCTGCAATACATCCACATAAAATCAGTCCTCTGGACTATGTAAACCTTCTGTTGAAAACTCATATCTCATCCCATGCCATCTCCTCTTCCAAATCATTGCAGCACCGACTCAACAGCTTCAATTTCCAACTGCAATCCCATTCATTGAACCAACATCTTGTAAACCATTCCATTTCACATTATCTGCATCAATAGATACTGCACCTGCAACAACCCATCTCTTACACTTTCTTGTTATCTCAACGGTACCATCTCAATCACTTATCTTGAACAATAACGTTCCATTCTTTCTCCTTTCCTGAATCTCCACCATTCAATATTTATTTAATACCATCTCAATCACTTATCTTGAACAACAACGTTCCATTCTTTCTCCTTTCCTGAATCTCCACCATTCAACATTTATTTAACAGCTCAGTACTTGAGCCATTTCTTCCCAGCATCAGATTGGCCTCTCAATCCTTGGCCGATGACCAAAATCAGCAGTAATATCTAACCTGCAACTCCAGCTTCTCTGCAATACTTACAGCCATAGAACACCACCATCTCAGGCCATATCTTCTTCTTTCCTGAGACCAACATAGTCACCACTTCAACTGAATCTCTCTTTTTCGCCGCACTGAGAACAACCACCAGAACCCTAACTAATTTTCATATCTTGATATCTGACTTTACTGATTGTCCCTTCATCTCAACCCCATTCTTGAATTACAATTATCAAAAACCCACCTCAGTAACAGCTTCAGATCCATTTATTTCCGGCCATCAATTAACCTTATCAACAGACAACTTCCTTATTTTTGACTTTGTACATCAGCAACAACTTCATCTCTAACCCTACAATCGTTTCAATTCAGAAACCATCGATCAACAGTTGCCACCATCTTCAATTCATTCTTCTCCTTCTAAATCAAGCAAACCCTAAATTTATCCTTCTTAAATCCATGACAGAAAACCCAACCACCAGATTCAAATCTCAGACTAGACCAAACCCACTGCTTAATCCTTGGTATACTGCCATCGACTCAAACCCATTTATTCATTCGAATTTGTTGACAATAACATCAACCCAAATTTCGATTTAACCTAACCCCCAAATCATCCACAATTTCTCAGATATCAGCCGCAATAGTTCTTCACAGATTCATCACAGAAGAGAACAAGGACGTTTCAGAAGAGATGTGAGTTTAGATTTATGTTATTAGGGTTTTGATTTCTGGGATTAGGTTTCACGGGATACAAATTTTGTTTTCTTGGAAATCTGGTTTTCCGAAGAGTTTCGATGATATTGATTTAGATTTAGTTTCGAAGATGTTGATTAGATTAAACTGACTTAGGTTTTTTTTTTTTGAGAGAGACGACTTAGGTTAGGTTCAGAGGAGAAGGAAAAAAATGAGGAGAAACGAAGATAATGTTTTGGAAAATAGAAAGGGGTAATAATTAGATTGCAATATACATTTAAGCCCTCAAGCTATTTTACCAATGGCAAGCGTGTCCCCTTTTTCTATTTTTTTTTATTATTTTATCTGATAATCAGGATTTGGTGCAACGCATTGATGTTATGTGCAACAGAAAAAAATCTGCAACGTTTATATCCGTTGTACATCTAACAACTAAAGCGTTGCAAAAACCTGGATATGGTGTAGTGCGTTGTAGTCAACACCAGGTTTCTGCTGAAAACCTTTCATAATCAACCTCGCCTTGTAGCGAATTTCACTATTTGCTTCAGATTTCATCCGATAAACCCACTTGTTATGCAACGCCTTCTTACCTCTTGGTAATTTTGCTAACACCTATGTGCCATTCTCATCCTCCATAGCAAGTTGCCACTTGATTAAATCATCAACCGCTAGTGCTTCCTTAATATCTTCAGGTTCACCTCCATCCGTACGTAATAGATAATTCAGAGCCTACCTTAGGTTCAGTTTCGGAGTTCTTGACGATCTTCTTACTTCTTGTGAAACTGTAGGAATAACTCCCACTGCAGTAGAAGTCTCTTCAACTTGTACTTCTCTGCCATCAGCAACATCATGCTCTTCTTGTTCCACACTTCTTCCAGAAACATCATGAATATCGATATACAACTCCTTATCGACGTTGCTTGACATGACATCTTCAACTTGTGTTTTATTCCTGTCCTTGTACAGCTCATTCTCATTAAAAGTGACGTCCCTACTTCTAATAACTTTGTGACCCTCATAGTCCCAAAGTTTATACCCAAAAGCATCAATTCCATAACCAAGGAATATATACTTCTTTGCTTGAGCACCTATCTTAGACCTCTCACCGGGACTAAGATGAATATAAACAACCAACCTAAAACTTTCAAATAGGAAAGATTTACCTTTTTGCCAGTCCAAACCTCCTTTGGTATCTTCATATCTAATGGACTTCCAGGTGTCATGTTAATTAGATAAGCAACCGTCTCTGTTGCATGTGCCCAGAAGGTCTCGGGAAAACCAGACTGTAATCTCATGCACTTTGCACGTGCATTCAACGTCCAATTCATACGTTCTGCTACTCCATTCTCCTGTGGTGTCCTTGGAACTGTCCTCTCCAAACGAATTCCATTCGTAGCACATAACTGTAAGAATTCTGTTTTGTCATACTCACTACCGTTGTCTGACCTTAGACACTTCAACTTCAGACCAGTTTCTGTTTCAACCAAAGCTTTCCACTTCTTAAACACTTCATACACCTCGAACTTATTCTTCATGAAGTAAAGCCACACCTTCCTTGAGTGATCATCAATGAAGGTGACATAATATTGGAATCCGCTGTGAGATGCAACATCAATTGGTCCCCATACATCCGTGTGAACCAAATCAAGTTTTGCGCTTCTCAAGTATCTTCCTCCCCTGCTGAAGCTAACCCGTTTTTTGTTTCCAAGAACACATTCTTCACAAAAACTCATATCAACAGACTTCACCTTTGGTAGATATCCTCCCGAACATAGAATCTTCATGTTCTTCTCACTCATGTGCCCTAATCTTCTATGCCATAAGTTAGTGTCTTCACCACTACTAGCCACTGTTAAAGTAGTTTCATCTGAAGTCCGATATAGAGTATTGACTCTAACTCCTCGAGCTAACACCATAGCCCCTTTCTTTACTTTCCAATTGTGTTTCGTTAACACAACTTCACAGTCATCATCACAAACTTGGCCCACAGACACCATGTTCTTCTTCAAATTTGGAACGTGTCGTACATCCTTCAATTTCCATGTCGAACCATTGACTTTCAAGATCACATCACCCAAGCCGATGATGTCGCATGCTTCACCGTCCCCAAGAATACTTGGCCATAGTATCCTTCCTTATAAGAGATCATAATACTCTTATCACCCGTTGCATAGAAAGAAGCTCCCAAGTCTATAATCCAAGACTCATCTTGCTTGTCCTCAGAGAGTACTAGAAAACCTTACGTAGTCACCTTCTTGTTATCAACAAGGACCTTCACCGGTTCCGTAGATGCAACACGTTGACCTCTTCTTGATTACCTTTGTTTTTCGGACAATCGCACTTGTAGTGTCCTACTTTGTTACTCGCCCAACACTCAACAACACCTGTAGGCCGAGATTGAGATCTCCCCCTAGAATTTCCTCTAAACTTCCATCTAGTCTTGTTGTTGTTCCTATTTGAACTCCTGCCTCTATCTTCTTCATGCATACTTAAGGCCGAGATTGAAGAACTAGAAACATAACCTTGTTCTATTCTTTCTCCTCTTCAAAGAATTAACCTTTGTTGCACATCATCAAGCTTCAACTTCTCGCTCCCCGCAGTAATTGCTAATGGTTGTTCTTGCGGTTTCCCAACTCTTTGGTAATGACGACAACAACCGTAAAGCTTGAACTTCATCATCAAAAGTAATACTAACTTTTTGAAAGTTGAGAAATAATCGATTTAAACTTCCCAAGATGTGCTGAAATCGCTTCGCCTTCTTGCATCTTCGATTAAATAATTGTTCACACAACATAATCTTCCCCGAGGCTGATGACTTCTGATACAACTTTTCAATTTTATCCATAAGATCCTTCGTACTAGTTTCCTCTTGTACGTTATTGTAGACTTCCTCCGTTAGACATCTACGTACGGATCACGGATACACACTTGCGATCAAGAGTTGTCCATTCATCGTCTTTGCGTGCTCCCTTTTTCGCAACTCCACCCAATGGATCAGCAAGGTCTTTCTCATATAGGTAGTCTTTCATCTGAGACTTCCAAAACGGAAAGTTCTTCCAATTAAAAACTTTAACCATAGCTACCGCACTTTCGTTAATATCACCCATAACTCCCACTCCAATCGTAATATGATAAACCTATGCTAAGAGAAACCTGGAGCTTCAGCTAAAGCTCTGATACCAGTTGTCAGGATTTTCTTAGGGAATCACTGACAACTGCAGAATAACGGATCTTGAGATATTATGATGAATAATAAGTAAACCAAGCACAAGCAACTATGAAAATACGAGAAAGATAAATCAACTCACAAGGCACAAGATTTATAGTGGTTCGACCAATACATACAACTTGTATATATTGTCTACGTCCACTTTGATCCGCACCAACTCAAATCCACTATGAATAAAAAAGATTACAACGTCGTGTGAATCCCAGCAAACCCTTGGTTACACCGTAACAATTACCCGAGACGATAACCTTGTCTCTTGTTCCTCACCAATATGCTCTCACAACGAAACCCTAGCTTTTTACCCTAAAATCTATACAAGAAATCTCTCACCGATCTCTTAATCGTTTTCTACACAATGCAAATTCTACAAGGCCTAATTACCTATTTATATAGGTTACAAACTTGGCCACCAAGAATTCTAGCCGTTTTAGGAAACCCCTTTCCCAAAATAGTCACGGCTAACTTAGGAAATAATTAGTCTTCAATTAACTAACATACACATGATTTTTTGAAGCTATACTTCTTCGTCTTGCACTTCTTTTGCTGAAACTGATGTTCAGTACATGCACAAGTAGAGGTGTAAATTGGTCCAGCTGCTAGCACGAGCACAAAGACAACACGTTAAAATTTGAGCCCACCCGCCAAAGACGTGACTTAGCTCAAAGACGGCACAACACGTTAATTAAATGGGACGTGCTGGGTTTGACTAATTGGCACAAGAGCACAAAGATAGCACGCGGCACGGATAAGCACGTGGCATCACAAAGACAAAGACAAAGACGTCATAACATGTACAAATACACCATATAATACATCACATTTTTGTATATTTCACAAAGAGTCACTATTCTAGCTAGTTTTTAACATTTTATGTTGGCTTATTCATAACAACACATATAATACCTTAGTATTTGGAAAATATATTTCAATATCGTTGTTATAATGTCATCACCTATATTTAACTAGAACATTAATTTACATGACAATAATCCAATTTTATATTTGATGGGCTATTTCTTTTTATTGAATAAACTTGTTAATTTTACTTGAAATAATTTCAAATGATATGTTGTCTAATTAGATTCTTGTGATAATGTCCGACTTAATGTACACATTAAGTGATTTCAAATTGTTTATAGCACGTGTGCCAGCACGGCACAGCACGACACGTTTATTCGTGTGCTGTGCCCGTGGGCTGTGCTGTGCTTAGCTTTTGACTAGTAAAGCACAACACGACACATCACGTTTAAATCGTTGGCACAACACAGCACGACACATGGCACGAGAAGCACGCGACTTCATGTGCCGGACTGTGCCGGGCCGGCACGTTTTACACCTCTATGCACAAGGCTACACCAAAGTTTGATAAGCGGCTTGCGTGTTTAGAAGATTATAATGATTGCAGCTTGCAACAATCTAAGGTTCAAATATGCGTAACCTAGGAGCGTTATCACCAGAAAATAATGACAAGGCCCTTGAACTTCCAAATGATATGTAATACAAAATGATTGTTGGGATTCAAATACGTTGGTGTATGCCTGCAAATTGTCGACTACCTACTTGGATCACGGTGTCCGTTAAAAGATGGCGAATTGGATAAAGTACTCTAGCTAGGTAGTAGGTGGAGCCACCATCCGTTATATGATGGGTCTTGGCTCTTGAAAGAATTTGGAGCTATGTATATCTCACATTGCTTTTGATTCTTTGTGTGCGAAGCAGTGCACATCAATTTTAATCCCTTTTAGAGAAACTTGACGTGCAACTTCGAAAGGGAAAGTTTGAAAAATAAAAAGAGAGTAGTAGAAAACAGACATTAATAAGTTGTAAGTGGTAGACTAGTTAGGAAAAGAAAATTGGTCAACAAGAAATTGCATGAAAGGAAAAAGAAGAAGAAGAGAGAATTAAGATTGATCTCTTGCTTTTACTACTTCAAGTGATAATGCGTCAAATTTGTCCATTACTCTCTCACTCACTTGGATGACAGAATTGCCTTTAATTATTTAACTTGTTTGTTTAGCAAAAAATAGCTAGGGTAGTTGTTGAAACTTAATTAAGGTTGTAAGTAGCTTTGATTTCATAGATACTTTACGCTTAGCTTAGCTATGAAGAAAATGCACAATACAAAAGAACGAAAACGATTTCTTTTGTACCTTTGAAACATTGACATCAAAATATTTTTACTTTACTTGCTTGATGAAACATAACAAGGATAAAGAGAACTTGATATTTGGAGAACAGCTAGAGCTAGCCTAGTTTTATGGCAAGTATTTAAAATGCTAGCCAGCCCATCATTATTTAGTCTAGCTAGCTATTGATAGGATTTATTTGTTCAAATTCTCTGAAACTGCAAAGCATTGGACTCACTCCACCAAGGTCTTAGAACTCATCTCAAGCTTAGGTACACAAGAAAATTGAAGAATGAGTTTCAGGCCAAATCACTAGCTAGTTGGCACATAATGTACCATGTCAAAAAAACAAAAAAAAAAAAAAAATTGATTCCTTTTCACATGGGGCGTTTGGTAAACTTATTTAATTTACCATGTCAAGAAATTAGCTAGGCAAGAGAAGAAAAAAAAGGACTCCCCTAGGAAAAAAGAATGAAAAAAGAGAAAGCAGTAGGAGATGCACATCAATTTTTATACCTTGTAGAGAAACCAGAAACTAGCCTCGCCATCATTCCCCTTGTAGGATTCAGTCTAATTATTTCTGCCAGCAGGTGTCGTGATCTGCTCCACATCAGTTTCCCCCTTTTTTTTTTGATCCGTGAAAAGTAAGAATCCATATACTTCAAGCAAAGGTTAAGCCAATGCTGATTGGTCTTCAGTGTCCCTTGCACATCGATGATTTTTCTCTCAGTTTCGGCTTTTCCAGATGGCCCAACAAATGGCATTGTCGTCATTTCTACTAGATTAACAAGATTTGCAAGTATTAATTTGTAGATACATTATGCAAATAGGGTAATTTTATTTAATTTAATTTTAAGTGCAAGCCAAATTATCATTTAGCCTCGCCATCATTTAGTGGTGTCTTTTGATAGAAATACACATTTTTTAGGGGTACGTAGTAGAAAAGATCAAAGGATATATAATTACGTTGAGTAGAAAGGTCCACCAAATTCAAAGCAGTGTGAAAACGTTATATAAATAAACATGGTAAACAAATTACACAAAGTAAAAGAGTAGGTAAGTGCCATGTGGTGCATGACAATTTCGGTAAAATGTTATCCTATACTAGCTAGCTGCATGTGAAGCAAATCAAGCTGCATTTTTTCTATTACTGGAGCTGGCCTAGTTTTATGAACAAATGGCAAGTATTTAAAATGCTAGGTTCCTTTCGATAGAATTTACTTGTTCAAATGCAAAGCATTGGTTGGACTTAATTACTTCACCAGTAAGCATTCATTGAACTTAATTAATTACTCCACCAACCCATACTAGAAACTTCACTGGAAAAAGTTTGATAGAGAAGACAGTAGTAGCCTTGTGTGTGAAGTGGTGGACATCAATTTTAATATCCCTTATAGAGAAACCAGACGTCTTTAAGTAGTGGTAGCTAGACTAGCTAAAAGAGGAATAAGATTCATGCATTCAGTATGTATGCCATGAACATGATTCTTGCGCTAGGTACACCTTATGTCAACTTACTAAGACAATAATAGATAAAGAAGTCTGCTACTTCAAAATTCCACTAGGGAGATGGACATCAATTTTTATACCTTGTAGAGAAACCAGACATTAGCCTCGCCATTGTTCAGTTTAGACAGCTAGGTGCCTTTTGATAGGATTTATTTGTTTTACTCTCTTAAACTACAAAGCGTTGATCCACCAGGTCTTAGAACTGCACAAGAAAAATTGAATGAAGTTCCAGGCCAAACCCCTGGTTGGCACATAAGCACTGAAGTTGTGTGTTACTTTTTCACGGTTTCAATTTTTTTTTTTTTTTTGTTTGTTTGTACCAATTCTTGACATGGGTTGTGTAAAATTCAACTAAGATTCCTTAGGTTGGCAAAATTTGAAGTATGATTCCCTTTCACATGGGTTTGGTAAAACAATTCAATTTACCATGTAAAAAAATTAGCAAGAGAAAACAAGAATTAGCAAGTGGTAGACTAGAAAAGGAATAAAACAAAAATTGCGCATAAAAATCAAAGGAAAAATAAATAAACAAAAGGAGAGTTAAGATCGATCTCTTGCTTTTAGTTACCACAGTAGCTTCAGGTGATTATGCGTCAATTTTTTCTGTAATCCATTACTTTTGGTTCCACTTGTATCAGCGAGTTACCTCTATTTACTTGTCTGACCTATAGGGTAGTTGTTTTTTTTTTTGATCAGTAAATTAAAAATTTTATAGATGAAATGATTGCGTACATGAAATATGGACTAACCAAAACTGACAGAGAAAAAGAGAAAAAGGGGAAAAGCCACCGAGTAACAACCCCAAAAGAAACAAGGCCATAGAACCTAACACAACCCGCCTCCAAAAAGCAAGGTAAATAACAAAAACGAAAAACAAACCAACAAACCCCTTTAAACTTCAAACAGCAAGCTCATGGTGGTTGAAACAAAACTTCCTTCCAACTATTAGCAAATTGTTCCATAGAAATGCCTTGAAACACACCCTGTTATGTAGCCAATATGCCACAAGTGGAGCTTAATAGAGTCGATGATGCCGTCTTCATCCTTACTAGTATTCTGAAAAGCTCTCATGTTTCTCTCATCCCAAAGACACCATAAAATCGCAGCAGGAAGAACCTTTAGAACCATTGATTTCCTTGCGTAATTAGCACAAAGAGGCCAAGGGCGATAAGAGTTAACAAGTTCGGCGGAGTTACCCATTTCAGCGACCACTCCTTGAGAAAAAAACACCAAACCTATAGGGTAGTTGTTGAAATTTAATTAAGGTCATAAGTAGTTCCTTTAATTTCCTTGTGTAATTGGTTGATTCTGTAGGAGTTTTTACTGCTGTACTATTCTGTAAAAATCCATGTCTATCGATGGAGAAAAGCGGTGGCAAAAAAATTACAAAAAATAAAAGAGTATGTAATTGCCATGTGGTACATGACAATTTTCGTAAAAAGTAATACCAGCTAGCTAGCTTATGAAGAAAATGGGGATTACAAAGAACCAAAACAATTTTCTGTTGTACCTTTGGGACATTGACATCAAACTATTTTACCTGGTTTGACTGGGGTATACCCAATAAGAAAAAATCGGGGTCATTTTGAAGTAAAACCAAGCCACCCCTTAACCTTGTTTTTTCTAAATGGCTAATATGCCCTTGGTTAATTAACACTAAAATTCTGATTAGGTTAGTTAATTGAGTTTAGATTAAAAATTTTAAATTATGAATTCAGTAGATTAACCTTTTGATCCGTCTTATGAGTTCGATTTCGATCCAAAAATTTTGGTTTTGAAAATGCATAAGGCCGGCAAGGTCGTGGTTTGAATAAGCCGCCACCGCCAGATATCAATAGGAATGGTCAACTTTGAATAAGCTGCCGATCGCTCTTCCGCCGGCAGAGTCAACTTTGAATAAGCTGCCAACCAGATATCCGCCGGAATGGTCCTCGGATCAAGAAAACGCCGTCTATCTTGGGCAGCAATCTCCATTACCAAAAGATGTCCGGAAAGGTCGACCAAAAGATGAGTGTCGGCTAAGCCAAAGCCGGCAGTGTATCATCAAAATAGCCTTCCGACTTACAAAAAAAAATGATTTTTCACTAAACTGGTCGGAAAGGTCCATTTCCCACACATCGCCGGCTGACAAACAACCGGAATGGTTTTATATAAATACCCTTAGGACGCAAAAATTCTAGGCATTAGGAAACATTCTAAACAAGTAGCCGGAAGGGTAAACAATAATAAGATGCCGGCTTCATTAAAAAAAAAAAAAAAGACTACGGAATGGTATACAGATGAATAACCTGCCGGCCCTGCTAGTAGCAGTTACAGAAACTATACAGCCGGCAAGTTCTTCAACCTTATACCCTCCCGGCCAAACCCTAACATGAAAACCCGGAAAGGTCGATAACAAAAAACCTTGCCGGCGTCGCAACTTCACAAATTCGAATTTTCTGACCTAATTTGAGATGCAAACATGAAATCGAAGTACTAGAGTGAGTTTAAACAATCCCTTACTTTCTTAAGCGCACCATTTCACGTGTTTCAGCGGGTTCATTTTCTTCTTGTTCAACCATTTTTTTATTCACTTTCTTAGCAACCAAACCTGCAATTCCAGGGTTATATTCATTGGGTTTTCGATTAGTTTCTTTCATACGAGTTGCCTTCTTCCGTGGTGGATACATTGATGAAGATTAATCGGAGTTTTCGAATCGACAATTTTAACGAATTGATCGACGAGTTTTGGTGGTGGTGGGGGTGATGGAGCCGGTAGGGTTGTGGAGGAGAAGAAGAAGAGAAGAAGAAGATGAAATGAAAAGATTAAAACTGATTTAGGGTAATAGGTTTTTAAAGGAAAGGGTAGTTTTGTAACTTACCCATTAGGACTCCCTAAAACCCACAAAAAGTGTCCCTTTAAAATTGGGTATACCCCAATCAAGCCAGGCTATTTTACTTCTTGATAAAACATAATAAGGAAAAAAGAAAACTTGATATTTGAAGAACAGCTGCCATACACATAAAACATCAAATCACCCGGCGTTTTTACTATAACTGGAGCTCTAGATCGCTAGCTAGCCTAGTTTTATACAGAAATGGCAAGTATTTAAAATGCTAGCCAGCCCATATATCATTATTTAGTCTAGCTAGCTAGGTGGCTTTTCATAGGATTCATTTGTCTTGTTCAATTCTCTGAAATTGCAAAGCATGGGACTCACTCACTCCACCAGGTCTTAGAACTGATCTCAAGGTTAGGTACACATGGCCACAGGAAAATTGAAGAATGGGTTTCAGGCCAAATCTCTAGCTAGTTGGGCACACTGAGGTTGTTTTCTTTCATTCCAACTCCACATTTCAGAAACACCAAAAAGGCCACGTGTGAAAACGGAAAAGATGGAAGGATAATGGCACAGACACTACTTTGTACTTAAGTTGTGCAAGTAAAAAGGTCCAACAACTTTAAATACGTTGTTAATCAGGGTAATAATTGGTCTTAAATTACTATTTTCACGCATTTTACTAATTACCATGGAGGTTGTTTTTCACAGGTTTGGTGTTTCTTCTTTTTTGTTCCGGTTCTTTACATGGTTGGTGTGAAATTTAATTTTGGGTTGGTAAAATTTAATTTTGTTTCCTTTTCACATGGGCGTTTGGTAAAATAATTTAATTTACCATGTTGAAATACCAAGACAAGAGAAATAGAAGAATTTGAATCCCTTTGACAGAAACCAGAGACGTTAATAAGATTGTAACTTGTTTTGATGGGTTTGGTAAAAATGCAGTTAACCCCATCCATTACTCTGAAACCAAACTTGTCATTACTCCATATATATATATATATCTCCCTCACTTGTATGTTGTGAGATGTACAGTAGTTTTAACTCCCAATCCATAACTCGTTTTTTCTTTTTCTTTTTTTGAAAATCGCCCCATAACTCTGGAAGCTAGCTACATGGTTTTGGGGAAAAAGCCGTCGCAATCAAATTACAAAACATAAACTCATGCATGCCTATGGTAAAATGCTATGTAAGTGCGTGCCATGTAGTGCACTTTCTTTTCTTGTTTCTCGGAAGCACTTGGTAAAGCACCTCGTTAGGTTAATCGTATCCAATCTTAATCCTTATCAGCTAATCGTTAAATAATGTACCTTTGATTTTATAATAACTATACTAGTACTGGAATTTTGCGCCTACCAGCTGCTTGGATTGAAGCTCAACAATCATATGGAGTTTACTAATTCTCAGCATCAGCTTTGACCACAAAAGATTAAGGTTTCTTGCAGGTTATGCACTAACAGTGGACGTAATTAGTTGAATGGTGTGAGTTAGATTTCTGGTTTGCCCTCATTTTATTTACCATGGAGAATTTTTCACAGCTTCGTTAGTTATTATACCAGTTGTTGACACGCGTTTGGTAGAATTTAATTAAGGTTCTTGTTCACATTGGGTAAAATTGATTCTTGTTTGCTTAACAAAAAATAGCTAGCATAGTTCTTGAAACTTAATTAAGGTCATACGAAAACACTTTCTTTTGTGCCTTTGAGACATTGACATCAAACGATTTTACTTGCTTGATAACATCATAAGAAAAAAGAAAACTTGATGCTGGAGAACAGCTGTTATTTACATATATAGAACAACAAATCAAGCTGCATTTTTGCTATAACTAGAGCTAGCCTAGTTTTATGAACAAATGGCAAGTATTTAAAATGCTAGGTTCCTTTTGATAGAATTGATTTGTTCAAATTCTCTGAATATGCAAAGCATTCGTTGGACTTGATTACTTCACCAGTAAGCATTCATTGAGATAATGGTTCCTGTTCACATGGGGGTTGGTAATGGATCTGTTATCTTCACTACTAGAAAATAATGACGAGGCCCTTGAACTTTCAAACTATAAGCCTAATTAGTGTACTTTGAGGAATCACAACGAGGGGCGACGTTTTCATGGGTCAATTTTTTGCTCGTATAATCATGTTCTTTGTTGGTGTAGACTCATACGTTGTCGTGCATGAAAGTGAGAGACAAATTAGTACTATTAAATATTTTTTTTGTTTTGATCGGTCAAAGAGAATAGATTGATAGGCACACAAGCCGTGTGCTGGCGGAAACAACTGACAAGGAGCGAACAGCCCACACAAAAAACAACAATACAAGAACAAAGCTAAAGGATTCGTGGATTCAAAAAGAAATCATGAATGTGGAATCCACTTATGCAAGTCATTTAAATTACATTAGGGTTACAGAAAACTGGATATCTTCTTTTGTACATTTGACATTGACATCAAACGATTTTACTTGCTTGATAACTCTTAAGGCAAAATAAAACAACTCAGCAAATTATGCGAAAGCATAAGAAGAAAAAAAGAGAAAAAGTAACGGAGAACAGCTAATATTCAGATAGAACGTGAAATCAAGCTGCATCTCAGGATACTTCTTTTGGCATAAAGAAAACTTGTTGTTGAATTCATATTGCATTCCTCCAAGGATTCTTGTTTGTTCGGAAAAAAAATAGCTAGGGTAGTTGTTGAAACTTAATTGAGGTTGTAAGTGCCATGTGATGCATGACATTTTTGGTAAAATTTCTTTTGTACCTTTGATACAATGACATCAAGATATTTTAATTACTTGCTTGATAAAACATAATAAGGAAAAAGAGAACTTGATAATGGTGAACAGCTGCCATACACATAAAAGATCAAATCACCCGGCGTTTTTACTATAACTAGAGCTCTAGCAAGTATTTAAAATGCTAGCCAGCCCATCAGTATCTAGTTTTAGTCTGAAATTGTGCAAAGCATTGGACTCACTCCAGTGACTCCAGGCCACCAGGTCTTAGATTAGAACTCATCTCAAGGTTAGGTAGACATGGACACAAGAAAATTGAAGAATGAGTTTCAGGCCAAATCACTAGCGAGTTGGCACATAATGTACACAAGAAAAGATGGAAGGATAATGGCGCACACACTGGACTTTATAATTACGTTGTGTAAAAAGGTACAACAACCTTAAATACGTTGTTAATCAGTGTAATAATTGGCCTTAAATTACTGATTTTCACGCATTTTACTAATTATTATGCAAGTATTTGTAGTTACATTATGCAAATAGGGTAATTTAATTTAATTTAATTGTAAGTGCAAGCCAAATTATCATTTAGCCTCGCCATCATTTAGTGGTGTCTTTTGATAGAAATACACATTTTTAGGGGTACGTAGTAGAAAAGATCAAAGGATATATAATTACGTTGAGTAGAAAGGTCCACCAAATTCAAAGCAGTGTGAAAACGTTATATAAATAAACATGGTAATTTCTAATTAGTGGAATGGTGTGAGTTGGATTTCTGATTTCAGTTTACCATGGAGAATTTTTTTCACAGCTTATACAAATTCTTGACACGGCCTGTTGGGTAAAATGCTAGCCATCATTATATAGTTTTAGTCTAACCTAGGAGTGCCTTTTGATAGAATATATTTGTTCAAATTCTCTGAAATTGCAAAGCACTGGACTTACTCCACCAGGTCTTACTGATCTCAAGGTTGGGCACGCATGCACAAAAATGAATGGGCACAATTATGCCACAGTGACAGACTACATCATAAGTAGTTCCTTTAATTTCCTTGTTTGTTCCGTAGGAGTTTTTACCTGGTGGAGTTTTTACCTGCACAATTATGCAAGTAAAAATCCATGTCAGTCGGTGCAGAAAAGGCGGTAGCAAACAAATTACACAAAGTAAAAGAGTAGGTAAGTGCCATGTGGTGCATGACAATTTCGGTAAAATGTTATCCTATACTAGCTAGCTATGAAGCAACTAGATGCATTTTTGCTATAACTAGAGCTGGCCTGGTTTTAAGAACAAATGGCAAGTATTTAAAATGCTATAGGTTACTTTTGATAGAATTGATTTGTTCAAATTCTCTGAAAATGCAAAGCGATTACTTCACCAGTAAGCATTCATTGAGCTTAATTAATTACTCCACCAACCCATACTCTGATCTCAAGGTTGGATGGACAAAACTATGGGCATCAGAAGAATGAAGTTTCAGGCCAAATAAATATGGTAATCAGTCTAATGGTGTGGTGTGAGTTGAATTACTGATTTTCCCTCATGCATTTTTACTATTTACCATGGAGGATGTGGTCTTTTTTTTGTTCCGGTTCATTCTTAACATGGTTGGTTGGTGTAAAATTTAATTTTGATTGGTAATATATTAGTAAGCAAGAGAAAAAGAAAATCCGGTTTTGAATTTCTACCTCACCTCTAGCTAGTTACTTCAACCTACTCTCTTTTATCTCTCCTCTTAACTAGTATATTAACCCCATCCCTCACAATCTCTAGGCCATAGAAGCACTCACAGAGAAAAGAAATGGCTTCTTACTCTCAAATCAGCCTTCTTCTGGTTCTTCTTCTCCTTCCCTATGCTTCCGTTTCTTCATCTTCTGTCTCTGTTGGCCGTCCAACGTCATTTCCTAAGGTCTCTCTAGATGTATACTATGATGCCCTTGATATGGCTTCAGCCAATTTCTTGATTCGCTTTCTTCCATACATATATGAGAGCGATCTTATAGAGTTGGTGAATCTGAAACTTGTTCCTTATGCTCAAGCTAGAATCCAAGGCAAATCTGCAGTAATCTGTAAGGTATACTCTATCCCATTCACTAATATCTTTCTGGAGTTCACTTTTCTTTTCTAAATTCAAACTTGTTTCAAGGAATTACTCTTTGAGTGTGTAATTGGGAGGCTGCTCGTTGTTCGTAACATTTAGCTATACTTCCATCATATCTGAATGGTAACTCTGTTGTGATTTAAACCATCATGAGTTTTACTGATCATTTTGATTTTCAGTCCTAGAAAGGATAGATAGTATTGCATCTGTTAGGATAACCAAATTAATACTGTGTTGGTCTTGTTTTGAACAAACTATTCCTAAACTTCCATCTTTGTTTTAATTGAATTTCCCTGCTAATTTCCTTTTGTGTTTTTTTCTTTTTCTTCCAGAGAGGATCTCAGGAATGTTTCATCAATAGAGTAGCCATCTGTTCATTCAAATTTTATCATCAAGACGACGCAATGGAGTTAATCTACTGTATTTCCCATTTGGTAACCAAATCAATTGCAAACAAGTGGGAAATGTGCTTTGACCTAATGAGATTGGAGGAGAAAACAGTAAAAGAATGTTTTACAGGAAATGAAGGAAAGCAACTTGAAAAGCATTATGTCAAAGAAATTGGCACCCTCATCCAGGGCGTAGGTCATTTGCCATGGATAACGGTTGATAGAGTTCAACTCAGGAATCTGGTAATTAAGTCTACTCTGATTCTATCTATATCTTTTGATTCTTTTCTACGGTAAAAAAATGTTTCCGGAAATTTAATGAAATTGTTTACGCAGGGAATGGAAAGTTTGAAAACTTCCATCTGCAACGCTTACAAAGGGGGAACACTGAAACTTGTCGGGAAAAAGCTGGTTACCCAAAGGTACTTTTGTTGGGATTTTAGAAATCCAAACTTTTGTTGCTGGAAAATTATCTCGCACCTGATCTTTATGAATTAGTTTGTAAAGTGAGCTTACAGAGAAACTACTTGTGATTATCAACATCAACTGCTTTATGTGCTTTAATATTACTAATCTTATATGTTAACTCATGAGGTTTTGTTTATCTTGCAGACTTCTGCTTCTGGTTCTGGCCGTGGACGTGGAGCTATCTTCGGCGTTGTCCCAAAAGACCTTCCTTAGATGCATGTCTTCCTTTTGTTCCTTCTGATGCTGTTCAATTGGGCAGTGCACACTTTATGTTTTTAAATAAGATGATTCGATACATTCCCATGTGTGCTATGCATCTATGGTGTGCTATTTAGATCTTAATCAGTAGAATATGTATCGATAGACATGAAATCGAGTGACATCTTTGATTGTTCAGCAGCTATGTCCATGATTTTGTTCCTGTTTTTAATTTCTGTTTCTATGATTTGTGGCTTTAGGTGCCTTAAATTTATGCAGCATTGTCTGAAATGCCATCTTGGCCTCTATCACTTTAGTCCGGATAAGGGAGAGCTCACTTTGGCCTCTATCCTCCGGAGAAAAACTTATTTGACTTTGCACAACTTTGTGGTTGATGCAAGCCTCGGAAATGAGGCTCGATCCTAATCTCAAACTCAAATCCTTGTTTACTAGTCACTGACACACTTGATTTTACTCAGGATGCCTCATCCATCTTCTCAGCCCTACCTGACAAGAACGTTAACATAGACAAGTATCTAAAAGGAATCTCTTTATCTCCAGTTAATCTGTTTGAGTAGTCCATAGAAATTTCCCTAACATCAGGAACAACATTGTAAAATGGATTGCGTTCTATGTTTTGCCTTCTACTGGGGCGAACACTATTTCTGCCATATCAGTTTCAGACATATATATAGCCACATTAACATCAACCACGTTGATATCAAACCCGGAAGCAACTCTAGATAGATGTTTGGGTTACACTCAACATTCGATGCCCTACTGTGGGAATTTCAGTCTCCTGTTGGGTCGTCCTGACCTTTTTTAGGTATTGGGGAAGATATATCGCGCAGTGTCTGTTCTCAAATCTCAATACCGGATTACATTCAACATTGGATACCGTATTGAAATTCCAAAAACTTGTTTGGTTGTTTCTCTTGACCTTCTAAGAGTATAGGCAGAAGATGGCCAACTAGGAGATCCTTGGATATATCTAGGAAGCTTATTTACTTGTTCTAGTATTAATTTCTTGCGCATAGCTTCTAAATCCTTCCACGTTTCCACCAAGTTTTTCAAGACAATGCCAATCTACATGCCATTAAGTAGAAAGTCTGAGTTGTGCTTACCAAACAAAGCATCTCTAGTCATCCAATAAGAAACCCCCAAGATGAACACAAAAAATATGAACTACGAAAGGGAACCCAATTTCAAGTCATTTCATTTCGGTAGACCAAACCTTCAGATTAGCAGGAGCTAAAACATGAAGATCCATGTTCTACCCTAGCAAATCGGCGAATATTTCAACCTAATTTTGCTGTTTCCACCCCTTATCAGCAGTGGGGATTAATCCTGAGACCCACAGCTCCCGTTCAAAGCCCCTAACCACCCGGCCAACCACTTTTTGATGATCATAATGCATATATATTTTGGATACTCATTTAAACACAAAATCACGTTGTATGATCTTCTCATAACATTTTACATAGGCCGAATTTTTGTGCCGCCTTTGTTTTCGTGAAATGTGTTATACGCGAACTAACGAATTTCCGAATTTTCCCCGCATCAAGCATTTTACTCAGCCAGTTAATGCACGCACTTTTGCAGGTCTGTCATTATTTTATGACCCTGGTTATTCTTTCTGTTTGGAAGGTCAGCTTGTTTCTTCGGTTAATTAGGCTTCTTTTGAGATCTTCTTTTTTTAGTGTGTGTAATTTTGTGCATCGCTATCAATATATTTTCATGTCATTTTCAATAAATATTTCCTATCAACGAATCAAGAAAATTTCAAGCAAAAGCAATAATAAATAATTGAAGGATTTGAAACCAACGATTCTTTGCATTCGATTTCGTTGGTATCTTAACAAGTATTGACCGTTAGAGACCCCGTTTGGCTGTTAACCACCACGTATTAACAACGTTGCTAGTGGAGAACAAGTTTACTTTAGGTACCGGAGTCAATACAAGACAAAGAGCTGGTTCGATCACTCTTATTAATAGTGTCTTATCTAGTCTCCCAGTTTATTATATGAGTCTTTTTGAAATGCCTAATTCAGTTTGTGAAAAGTTGGAAAAAATTATGAGAGACTTTTTATGGCATGAGAAGGATGGTAGAAAGAAATTGCATCTTGTTAAATGGAGTGCTCTTAAAAGAAAGAAAAAGCTGGGGGTTTAGGCATCAAAAATTTGAAAAAGATGAACCAAGCTCTTTTATGCAAGTGGTCTTGGAGGTATGCTACAGAAGAAGATGCTCTTTTGGAGGAAAATTGTTGCTGAGAAATACGGTTCAGGTGAGGTTAATTGGATGGCAAAAAAAGATTAATTATGCTTATGGAAGGTCTGTTTGGAGGGCTATTATGAATTGTAATAATTTCTTTACGAAGCATATTAGGTTCAAGATAAATTCTGGCACTAGAACAAGATTTTGGGAAGACAATTGGCTTTATGATAAGCCAATTAAAGACTGTTATTGTGACGCCCTAAATCTTAAACCTGCTTAGCTAATAGAATTACAACCTAATTCAAGCATCAAAAACTAAATTAAAGGTCTTAAGAATCACCATTCCATAAACTAGTCTCAGAATAAACCCATATACTTTGATATTATTTAAATGAAAATCTCTCAAGCGATATGAATATAATAATGTGTTGTTTTACAGATTAACAATGAATACATATAAAGGATAACACGGCATCGTTAGAATCGTTAAAGCTTTAGAGAAAAGAAAAACGACATATCTTCGCGCGCACCATTTCTTCCGAAACCGAAACTGAAGTGGGAACAAGTGAGCACATCATCCCCAAAGTGGTGCCCAGTGGAAACATATAACTCTCAAATAATCACTAATATGCTTCACAAGTTCTAAGGGAATATAAATTGAAAGAAACAAGAGGAACTAATCATTCAACTACTTTTGCATCATGAAGCAAGTGTCACTCTAACCTCGCCAAACTCATTGGAGAAGACGATACGAGAGCAACCCTAATCAATAATAATAACATTGTCCACACAGAGTGCCCATAAAAACCATGATTCAGAATATTACCATCAAGATCAGAGAGTTAGACAAACAAGTATAATATGCACACAAATGATTTCCCTCAAATAAAATAGTATATATAATATCATAACGGATGAATTACCGCCCTACTAAGATACTATTCAAACGGATGAGTTACCGCCCTACTATATTAATAATCAGTAATATTATAACGGATGAATTACCGCCCTAATAATGAAATAGATATAATAATATTTAAACGGATGAATTACCGCCCTACTAAATAATATTGTCAACGGATGAATTACCGCCTTACTTAACTTAGCTAAGAGCCGTGGGGAAACACAGACACTCCTCGCAAGGAAATCTCACAATGCATATCAAACACAACACATCATAGCAACACCGTACATACAGATACAACATATACATCATACTCAAGATACGGGAAATAGAACATCACAGTATACGCTATCATGCACTCAAATAGTAAAGACTCATCATGCTCGCAGATAAAAGAAAGATTAATGATTACAAGAAGGTTATAGAGTTCCCATCTGATTTGATGACAAGCCATGCCTACCTCGAGATCTACGATCCACGGGTTCATCCTTTGAATCGATCGTTGTTCATAAAGAGTAACTTTAATCACACAAAAACTCTAAGAAATTAGCCAATAGGCTCATACACGGTTCATAACATAATATCATACAAGTCTACAGTTATAGGAAGTGAAATAACTAATGGTTCTAGTTCTATTGATAATCCTATAATTTGGTAATAAGTAATTTCGGTATAAAGCAATATCTACTTATCCAAATGGGGTCAAATTTGATATCATTGGAAAGCCCTTGAAAAACAAAACAACTTTACAGAAGGAACTGAAAGCTAATTCGGACCATAAGTGGTCCAAAAACTCAAATTAAGAAATCTGACCAAAAGCCCAAGCCCACGTGCCAATCTGGTCCGGCTCATCAAACCGGCCCAATAAACTGGTTCAGACCTACACCCATCTGACTTGGTCTGACTCACTGAATCGGTCCAACTCAGCTGACTCACTAAGTTGAGTCTGTCACTTTCACAAACACTTAACATGCACTTTCTTTTGAGTATTTGCAATGTTTATACAACTTTACACAGCACAAAGGGTCAAGTTTCTGGATCTCTATATTTCACAATACTAAACTAACACTATCACCTGATGGCTCAATAGAAAGGTGACGGTTTCCTCTACAACTTTGTAGTTATGACCGAAAGCTAAATCCAACTCAAACATACCTAATAGAGTCCGTTTAATTGCTTAGTCACCGCTGTTTCCAGATTTTCAGACATAACGGGTGAACTTCAAAAATTCATAACTAATTCTGTACTTATCCAAATCATGCAAACTCAGTCCCTATAGAAAGATGAGAGACTCACCTACAAGTCTCATATATTTAGAACATCTAATTTGCGCATTGAGTATATCAAAATCAAACGAGAAATAAGGGCAGAGACACTTAAAACAAATATAATAAGGGTGAAAAACAGATATAGGCCTATTTTTTTTCAGGGTGACGACCATAGGCCCGTTTTTTTGAAAATTACAATTTTTTTGAAAAAACGGCTAACGGTGGTTATCCACCTTTTTAACACCGTTAGTATAGGATAAAAATACAATTAAGCCCTTCAAATCATTAACCTGCCGAGTTGCAGTTTTAACTAGCCGATTCTGCACAATAACTCAGTTCTGACTGGGTAACAATGTACTTGTACACCTCATCAAACTGGCCACGTCACCATACACTACACCAAACTGGGTATATAGTGTACTCGGTTCTGAATGGGTATACAGAGTACTTATACACCTCAAAAACGTATAGGAATTTAACAAAAATCTAAAAGTGTAGCTTGCAAATGTCAAAAAGATCTTGATTATTAGATCATGCATTATCTTTACAAAGGTATGCATCACTATACAAATGTGGCCTGCAAAAGAGCTTGCCTGAAATGAAGCGGTAAACTATACAGGATTGGAACTCTTACAACACTGACATTTCTTTGTCTGTCTGAAAAGACGATTCCCCATCTGATACATCCACAATCTACAGAGCCCTCCGCAAACCAGCAACAACAGACTAGTTTAACTGATTATTAGACGGTCAAAACCACCAAATTCACCTAAAAATCAAATCCAATACAACCCCCAAATCTCTTCCATCGAGCTCAAAACCCTTACATCGATACACATAACAGCAACAACTTTAGATTACCATCTTCCATGTAATACTCGAACAATGCAAGATCTTCGCTATAGAACCATAAGGAATGACAGATGGATACTAGAAATTTCAGCACACAAGGGATCTGTTACTCTAAAGTCTAAACAAGAAACAGACGTACATAATCCGAAAAAGGACACTAACCGAACATAACTTTTTTGAGGTAAGAAAATACTGCAATGCATGTACACCTAATTGACACGATCTAACATGATTATGCCACAAAACAACAAATATAAGTCAACCAATTACCAGGAATTACGATATCCCCAAGTCCAAGCATGGAATATGGTCGAGCAGCAGCTGTTGCTGGGAACAAAAGCTGCAAAATTGAGAAGAAAACAGTATTTCGGTCAGCACAAGGTTACCAGATGCACTAAATTTTGCAGCACATGGGATGTATACATGCATATTCTGCTACAAGTTTAACCAAACAGGGATATCTAGATTTGCAGGGAATGCTAACCTTAATTGCATCGAATGATTTTGCAACACTAACCATCACCGGGGTAAAAAATACCCAGAATATGTCATAAAAGAAAAGACCAACCTGCAATGAGAAAAAGTATCCCCTATTAGTAGCAGCACAGACAAGCAATACTAATTTGTTTACCAGAAACTACATCATAGAAGGACAAAAACACTGGAGAAACAAGATCATCCTGCAACTTAAAGTTAGCATTTGACAATGCTAATATTATAGTTTGAAGTGACACAACTAGCTAGTTGATGGTATCAGATGTATATTCTTACCAAGAGAATGCCACCAGTTTTGAAGGAACCCAGGAAAGCATTTCAATTCCCTGCAAAATTGATCACACACGAGCTATTAAGCTTATGGCAGCTCAAAAATGAAATAGAAAAGAAAAAAACAAATAATTGATGCTTTACGACATACAACTTTAAACCATAAAAAGAAGGGCTTATAATCCAGTATCATAGTTCCAGCAAAGTCACCTTAGGTATTAAATGCACACCATATGAAGGATCAAACTACCAACATTTCAAAGTCGAGGATTCAGAGCTAATAAATAGTTCCCGAAGAGAACTTCCATATATATAATATGCAACATACAACTACTTTTCATTGCTATATCACTAATTAGAGGATGGTCCTGCACATCTTTCCAAGATGTCCCCAACATCTCTATGTTCTCAAGTGGTTCCATCTGTGCCCAAATAATGTTGCAACTTGCAAGTACTTGTCTATACTTCCTAGCCTTGTTTACAAAACCGCGTTAAAACCTCATATCAAGTTCCAAGTTAATGAATTTTTCTTGCATGTATATACAAATATTCTGGATCATTAAACTCTAACTGAAAAAATAATACCCACAATTAAAAGGAAAGCAATAAAATTTTCTAATTATCCTAAGTTGTTTGACACCTCTGACATGTGACTCAAGACGACACACATACCATATATCACTCTTCCAAACAGAAGTACAGAAAATTAAAGTTCACACGATCAAGAAAGACTATGATGGATAATAATTTCAAAGGAATCAACAGACAGATAGTGAAGAATATTCGCAATTAAATCCACTTACAGAGAAAAGGCAAAAGACCCAGGAGAACCAGGTAAGCCAGCAGGACTCAAACCAGGAGGAATCGTGAAATAACCACCACGACCACCAATAGGTGTTTGAGATTGATGAGAAATCATCAAATTCACTGGCCGGTTCTGTTTAAACCTAAAATCTTTCTCAACATCTCCTCCTCCTTCAGCAACAAATCCTTTGGCTGCTTCAACCAAATCCTCCTCCACCATCTTCCAAATCGAAATCAAAAGAAACCCATCCATTCATTGGTCAATTACCAGCAACATAAACATAATTTCTTGTTCAATTTCAGGATCCACTAAACCGAGATCTTCTTCCTTGAAATATGACTTCAAATACCCACTACAACTATCACTTCATTCTCCTAATCGAAACAGAACCACCAGCTTTAATCTCCACCATTTCCTAATTCCATTAGATGCATCCCTCAACAGCAGCGGACAACAGGGAAGGAGAAAGGGGGAAGAACCTCATAAATCAGATTTGGGTTTCCATCGATAATAACGAGCTATGACAAATAAATATCAAACGTTGGTTTTCACGGAGATGTGTTCTAAAGAGATATGTGGACAAGATAAATACACGTGTCGTCCAAAACTGATGTGGGGGATTTAAATCAGAGGCGTTTATTTTCATAGAGCTTGAATAAGGATTAAATCTGAGGCGAAATCTAAGCCGTTGATTCTTCAAGGGTATATGAGTAATTTATGGATCATTATCTCATCTCACATAAGGAGAAATTGACCGTGTTGACCGAGAAATTGACAAAAGTAACGGAATTGGATGGAAACATGGATGGAGGCCTAGATTTGCAAATTTGAAAAAAACAGGCCTATGGTTGTCTATCGGGTTGAAAATCGTGGCTATATCATTTATAATCCATATAATAATGAACTTCAAAACATGAGAACTTGATGGATTTTCACCTATTCTAACATTCAACAATAACCCAATCATGATTAACATATACTAACTGGTTAGAGATGTTACCTTTGTGTTTTCTAAGATTGTTCTAATATCACCAACACCATGACCATCCATAATTCATTATCAATATCATCATCAAAAACATCATGTTTCCCTTTCATTCACACATAATGATTCACCTACAACCTAGACTCGCTGATTTCATAGAAATCATTACTTTATCACTCTCTCAATTGAACTCTTTCATCAATCCTAAAGCTAACTTCATAATTATGTTCAATATCTCTACTACCATTATACCTATATTTGTTTTCCATTTCTTCATTGAAAAGAAATGTGTACTACCAACTCTAGTTTCCCCCTTCTCTTAAATCTAATGAAATGGTGTACACCTAACAATCTCTTCTCCCGCTCTCTGTTTTCTCCAACTAGCAACAACACCACCTTAGCTAAGCAACCCACGTGAAGAGGACATATGCTTAAACTTGATTCTTTGAAATTAAAATAAAAGTGTTCTTACACTCTACTTACACCCTAATTGGTTCTACTATTCTAACCCATAAAGACTACTAATGACTAACCTTTTACTAAGTACGAGTCCGATTATTTCATAGGTGCGATCAACGGTAAGAGTTGACTTAATCAAACATCGACACTCAAATTTCCGATCGTCGTTTCTCCCTCGTCGGGTGTCCGGTTGACGCGATCTAGTAGTTCATTTCGCATAATTTTTCGAGATTTAATCTGGTGGTACTAATTTCATGTCCAAATTATTATTTTATTAATTTATATTGAATTTATTGTTCGTATTTAATTAATTACGTCATTATCGCTTAAATCGTCTCTTGACTAGTCTAATAGCATTGTCGTGATTTACGGGTCCTTACTGATTATCCTACTCTTTATGGAGTTTTAGGTGTCAAAAAATATGAAAATTGCTGAGTTGGGAACTACTGAAGAAGATAGGGTCTTTTGGCATCTCGGTTCCTAAGGCTTTTTGGCGTTGCGGTACTCGAGGAATACAACATCCTTATTTCGATTTAAGCTCTTTTTCCTTCAATCATGGTTTTGAAGATGAACCGCAATGGTCTCTAGACTCAAAGAAGGTGTTTACAGTTAAGTCTTTGTATGACTATCTTTCTGCTATTGATTCAACTCAAATAGATCAAGCGACTTTTCTTTCATCTCGGGAGCGTAAATATCCTCCCAAAATTGGGTTTTTTCTGTGGACTATTGCTCATGGGAGATTGCCAACAAGAGACTCTTTGAGAAGGAGAAGAATTGAAGTTGATTGATTGTCTTTTCGTGATGAACCCGAAACTACTAACCACCTCTTATTGCACTTGTTCCTTTGCTAAGAAAATATGGAGTAAGTTCATTGAAAAGCTACATTGGTTTTTTGCTATGCACAGAACATACTATAACAGCAATTCAGTCTTGGCTTTTCGAATCAATCTTCCATTGCCCTTACAACAATTTGGAATCTTATCCTGAGCAGCCTATCCTTTGGTGTATTTGGCAGGAAAGGAATGCAAGGGTCTTCACAGATAAAGTGTGCAGCGAAGTTGCAGTGGTTAACAAAGTTGTGTATTATCTCTATTCTTGGTCTCTTGTCGAGAAAGAGTTTGAGTCCATCTCTTCTGCAGATGTCATGAGCAAGCGGCATTCATCTTTTTTTATATGCATTAGCTTGTTTTTGACTTTGGTCTGTTTGTAGACTTTCCGTTGGTTGTGTCTTTTTGAAGACATTGCTTCTTTTTTTTGTTTCTTTTGTTCCTGGTTTAGGATGTTATAAAGCTTTTATACCCTCTTTTTTTTGATCAATAAAATTCATTTTCTTTGCCGATCGAAAAAACAACATTAGTAAACATTCTTGAATACATTTCCACAATAAATGTGACACTTTAGGTTGAAGTTGAAGACAATCTTTCCAAGAGGTAGGAAACATTGGTCATAGCCACATTTTGCTATGGCAAATGTTATCCTCTGCATAGGTGCAGAGGATAAACGCATTAAATATTCTTAGACTTTTAAAGACATTTTATTGGAACTGTAATGGTCTAACTTTTATCAAATATCTCATTAATCTAAAATATTAAATTGGCGAATTTCCATTATTATCCTTAAAGCTTAATCATCATTCTTCTTTAATCTTTTGGTTTCGACTTTTGACATTTTTTTTGGTTTTGTTTAGAGATCAGTAAACCCATCACATGTAGCAACCACAACTTACTAGTGACATCATATTTACGTTTTCCTCTAGCGCATTCCATGTCAATAAAATTAATTCCCATAAACGATTCATAAGTTTATTAAATGAAAGGAAATATATAGGTCTCTTATTTCCATGCGGTCGTAACCCCTATGATCATAATCTTAGTTACCAGGCATATGTAGATTGCTTTGATGGTTATTATTATTATTTTATTTTTTTTTATATTGATGAGAAACGATATGTGTCCATGTACTAACTTTTTTTCTATTATCTTACGACATTAGGGATACCGTAATTTATAATGCCATTTCATTTTTGAATAGGAAGAGACAATATATAATATTTTATAAAAATAATTTTCTTTTAACTCGAGGATATTTAGAATAATCACATCATTTATTACTAGAGTTTAATAAATATAAATCTGCCTTAATCCCAAAAAAACAGTTTAGAAATCCAAGGTAAAAAGACACAATTAATGCTAAATTATCTATGCATGGGTGCATAGGATAACAGGATCCTTTTGCTATATGAGCCTATCCAATATAGGAGAGAATCCCTAGAAATATACTGAGAATAAATTGTTGCAGCAAACAATAAAAAATTCGCATATTAAGCAAAAGAGCCAGTTCAATGCAATTATGCGGATGTGAGTTAAACAATATAGAGAGAGAATAATCAGATCATAATCTATGTAATTTATTCATAAATTAATAATATTCCCAAAGTAGATCAACAGAAAACAGTACTAGCTGATTTTGTTTTCTAATTGTTACATTTTTGGGCGCAAACAGAATTCACACACTTCTCAACTTTGTACCCACGAACGCTTTCAAGAGTGTTTCCAGTGAGGCAGGTTGAGATAGCACAACCAAGCTTGCAGTAGTCATGAGCAGAAGTTACGGCATTAATACCACCGCATTTCGTGTAACACATAGGTGGGCACACCATGGTCGCTGACCTCCCTTTTTCAACAGCACATTTGACGACACATTGGTCATAACATCCCAATGTTGCTGAGCTCAACTCTACACACATTCCCAACACAAGCATCACCATAACGAGAGCCATCTTCATATGTTTCCCCTCCATTTTTCTCTAAGTAAAGCTTAAGAAAAGCTTAAGAATCTGATATTAACTCGTAATATATATTATGTATCTCTCACTTTGTTGCTCTTGAAATTTTGATGTTGAGAATTCTCTTTGGAAGACTAATTTATAGGATTCATGGCCATTAAAACGTGATCCTGAAAATCAGCTTTATAAGGAAGCATATTCATTTTCTTTGATCAACATAAGGAAATATATTAATTACGGAGAAATCTTCTGGTTGTCACTTTTCTATTCCATATCTTAAAGGTTAACACCATGGTGTCTTCATACGTTATTTGATACTGCATTTATAATAAGATACTGTTAATATTGTGCAGAATCTTCGTTATTAATGTAGTTTCTTTTTTTTTTTTTTTTTTTTGTTTTGTAAAAGTAAATTTAGATTAGACGCTAAACTTATGGCATTATGTGACATGTTACGAACTAACGAGTAACGACCATCTCCCGGTTTTGAGTTTGCCTCGAAACAGCCTTCATAAAACGTACGATTAAGGCCACCCAAGTATTCATCTTTCATTGAAGAAGTGGATGTAGTACTTAACGTACGGGAAAACGTGTTATGTTTGGTGACCAGCGTCTTAATGTTTGTACCAATTACCAACCGGAAAATGGGTACCAAAACCAGTAAAACCAGTAAAATATAGGTATAGGTGAAAAAGACATAAGAAAATTTGGTCATATATACCTTTACTTTAAACTTTATCATTTATTATATTATTTTTCTCTCTCATATTTATTTTTTATCTTCAATTTAAAATTAATTGCGAGAATGATCTTAACTTCCTAGAGAATGTATAGAATTCTCTTTGAAAGGTTAATTTATAGGATTCACGGCCAGCCCATTACATTAAAACGTGATCTTAAATATCAGCTTTATAAGGAAGCATATTTATTTTCCTAATTTGATTGGGGCCAAACATTTTAATTGGGGGCCAAGCACTAGAGGACAAAAAAGGTCACCCATCCTAATTTGGGTCACCCCTTATAAAAATAGTTTCTAAATGGCTAAAATGCCCCTGAGTGATTAGTTTTAAGATTTAATTAAGTTGATTAGTGTGATAATTTTGTTTAGATAAAATCAGTTTTGGGATTAAAATTTGGGGAAATTTTAGTTTTGGTTTTTTTTTGAGAAGAAGAAGAGTAGTTGAAAAACTAGGATTTTTAGAAATGAGTGATTCAAGTGGAGGGAATGAGGTTGGTGACGGTTCAAACAATAACCATGATTGTATTGATGGTGAGATTGTCTCCAATAATCCTATGGATTGGATGTTTGATGAAGAGATGTTAATGGAGGAAGCCATGAATAATGGTGGAAATGAAGATCCCATACTTTCAAAAAAACCGATACTCCAAATGAAGAACCCGCACCTCAAAACAATCGGGTAAACCTCATATACTCTTGAAATTGTCGAATGGTGCTCCAAGGGTAGATTGATGGTCACTATGGAACTACTCGAGTGAGGGTCGTTATAGTCGGGTGTTGTATACGCCAGGCGACCCTAAAGAGTCGTCTTCTTTCGTTGACACACATGGCGACGACTCTAACTTGCAACTTTTAATGGTGATGAAAAATCGTCAAGGTGGTGTGTTAAACCATGACGATTTGTTTATAATGTTCACCTAGAGTCGTTAGTTGATTCGTTTAATACCCGGGAACGACTCTCGAATCCAAACTCTGTATAAAAGGAAAGTTTTTATGTGTTTGAGTCGTCATAGGGATATTCGATATGCGACGACCCTAACCAACCATTTATAATGTTCACCAGAGTCGTTAACCAATAACAAAGGGTCGTCAAAACAGTGGTCGTCATTTTCAACCTAATATGGTAACGACTCTATTCTAGGGCAAAAAAATGTTGAAGCAGCGGAAATTAGGGTCGTTATCTTCATCCTAATACACTAACGATTTTTCATAGAATCCGCATGCAAATGAAAAGTCGTTAGGGGTTTTCATTTCGATACTAACGACTCTTATACTGAAATTTCGATACTATCGAATATAAGGTGGGTTTAAGTTCACATATCTTCTAATAGGAAACATAGCTTTCTTGGGTTTTGATTTTTGGCGACGATTACGCGATGAATCGGTTGAAGAAAAAAAATTTCTTCAAAATAGTCGTTAATGGTGGTGGTGGAGAAGTGGTAAAATAGTATTTTCATAGTCGGATTAATAGGCCCCTGATAATTTTGGGGTGTAAATAAAATTTGTTGGCCCCCAATTAAAATGTTTGGCCCCCAATCAAATTAGGTTATTTTTTTGATCAATATATTAATTGCGGAGATTATCCATGACATTAAAGCGTGATTTTAGAAATAAGCTTTACAAGGAAGCATATTCATTTTTAATCAATATACTCCATCCGTCCTAAATTATTAGTCCGTTTTGACTAAGTCAAGATATTAAGGAGACCAGAGAAGTGTACAAAATTACCCTTATTAAATGTTACTCCCTCCGTCCTAAATTAAGAGTCCGCTTTGACTAAGTCAAGATATTAAGGAAATCCTTTAAATTGTCATGACTAGCCCTTGACTAGCCTATTTAATGTTATATTATTACCAAAACTAAATTATTAATGTTAAAATAAGTAGAAGTTTATTAGGAATTTTTTAACTATTCATAAATGTTTTTTATTTAAAAAGGAATGACAATTAATACAAAGATACTGAGTAAGTTTTTTTTGGTAAAATATGGTGATATTATTTAAGATTTGGATATTAAAAATGATTTTATGATTATAAAAAATAAAGGGTATATTTGATAGTTTAAGGGAAAAATATGTCTATAAACAGAATGGACAGATAAAAATGGACATACCAAAGTAGAAATTAGGACAGATAAAAAGGGACAGAGGGAGTAGTATGTTATTATCAAAATTAAAAGGAATATACGGATTATGGAGTCTGTAAGATAAATAAATACTTGGTAATTTTATTATTTATAGAAATGTTTAAATAGAAGATAAAATTAAAAATCTTTATAGATTGATTTATTAGATTTACTTCCTATTTGGGAAGATATCATTTAAGATTTTAGATTATATTACAAAATAATTTTATAATTAATAAAAGTTGAAGGGTATATTTGAAAGTTTGACTAAATTACTAAAACATATGATTATAAACATGTTTCATACGGTATTTTAGGACATAAGAAAATAGAATAGCGGACAGAAATTATAGGACATACGGAGTATTAATTACCGAGATAATCAATGAAATCTTGTTGTCATCTTAAAGGTTAACACCATGGTGTGTACATTATCAGATAATGCATTTATGATAAGATACTGCTAATGTTGTGCAGAATCTTCGATATTAATGTCTTTTTTTTTTTCGTAAATGTAAAATTTAAATTAGATGCTAAACATAAGCATGCATGTGACATGATACGAACATCTCACATTGTCTATTATGAGGTTCTTAGAAATAAATTTTCAAGGGAGCCACCCGGTGCTATCAAATTTCACCACGAATTACAGGCATATATTTTCAACCACCTTTCAATCCTATAAAATTTGGTACCTCTCGCGAATTTGATAACCTCTCGCAGGAGTCTACGAAATATTTTGATCGGTTTTAAAATAAATATTCAAAGGGCAAAACCGAGACCTTATTGTTTGATGGTGTACTAAAAATCCAGAATCTCAAAACATCTATTACCTTTGGATTATACACCTTGTAGCAATATGATACCCACCTTAGCAGGCATGCAAATTGCCCCCTCTTAGTTCTACATTCGTCTTTGCACTGGCGGAATTACATATAAAGCCATCCCAAAGTCCAGAAAAACTCACAATTTTATAGTGGTATTAAGCTGGGCTTAAGCCATCCCCACCAATCCAATTAGTTTTCAAGCCACCCCTACTTATATTTTCCAGTTGTGCCGCTACGTCTTTGATATCTGAACTAATTACTAACTATTTGGATACACGTACATAAGTTGTTTTTTGATTTCTGGGAGCAGAAAAGTCGGAAATTAGTTTAGGTACAAATTCCAAAACGATTTTTAAAAGCAAAAAAAGATTATTTTTTGCGAAGAAAAATGTTTTTGTTTCTGATTTCTGATCCTGACTTCTGCTTCTGATATCCAAACGCCCTATTAACTTTACCATGTAAGTCTGTTTTCATATGTTTCTGTCTAATGGGATGAATTTAGTGACAAATTCTGATATCAGTGTGTCAGATTATATTTATTTTATGTACACTTGGAGGGAAAATGTCGGAGACAAACGCTTAAGCTTTCAAAAAAGAAGCGTAAGATAATACATCTAATATATGCTTATTTCAAAAAAAATTCTTAGAAGCATCTTTTCTATTTCTTTTTTTTGTGGGAAGTGAAAAACTCACCGAGCGGAACTACCGTAAAAGAGCCCGACCCCTTAATTCTAGGTCCCGCTGCCCACCAGATTAACATGGGACATCTATGTATCCTAATTTGGTTGGGGGCCAAACATTTTAATTGGGGGCCGAGCACTAGAGGACAAAAAAGGTCACCCAATCCTAATTTGGGTCACCCCTTATAAAAATAGTTTCTAAATGGCTAAAATGGCCCTGAGTGATTAGTTTTAAGCTTTAATTAAGTTGATTAGTGTGATAATTTTGTTTAGATAAAAATCAGGTTTTGGGATTAAAATTTGGGGAAATTTTAGTTTTGGGTTTTTTTTTTTTGAGAAGAAGAAGAGTAGTTTTGAGAGGAAAAACTAGGGTTTTTAGAAATGAGTGATTCAAGTGAACCCGCACCTCAAAACAATCAGGTAAACCTCATATACTCTTGAAATTGTCTGAATGGTGCTCCAAGGGTCGATTGATGGTCACTATGGAACTACTCAGAGTGAGGGTCGTTATAGTCGGGTGTTGTATACACCAACGACCCTAAAGAGTCGTCATACTGTTGACACACATGGCGACGACTCTAACCTGCAACTTTTAATGGTGATGAAAAATCGTCAAGGTGGTGTGTTAAACCATGACGACTGTTTATAATGTTCACCTAGAGTCGTTAGTTGATTCGTTTAATACCCAGACGACTCTCGAATCCAAACTCTCTGTATAAAAAGGCAAGTTTTTGTGTGTTTGAGTCGTCATAGGGATATTCTGATATACTGACGACCCTAACCAACAATTTATAATATTCACCTAGAGTCGTTAACCAATAACTAAGGGTCGTCAAAACAGGGTCGTCATTTTCAACCTAATACGGTAACGACTCTATTCTAGGGCAAAAAATGTTGAAGTAGCAGAATTAGGGTCGTCATCTTCATCCTAATACACTAACGATTTTTCATAGAATCCGCATGCAAATGAAAAGTCGTTAGGGGTTTTCATTTCGATACTAACGACTCTTACACTGAAATTTCGATACTAACGAATACAAGGTGGGTTTAAGTTCACATATCTTCTAATTGGAAACATAGCTTTCTTGGGTTTTGATTTTGGCGTGATTACGTGATGAATCGATTGAACAAAAAAAAATTTCTTCAAAATAGTCGTTAATGGTGGTGGTGGAGAAGAGAACGGGGAGGAGAGGAAGATGAAGAAGAGAAGCCTAATTAAGGTTTTTAATTAAGGTTAATTTATTTTTAATGTTTAGTTTTAGGTAAGGGTAAAATAGTATTTTCATAGTCGGATTAATAGGCCCTGATAATTTTGGGGTGCAAATAAAATTTGTTGGCCCCCAATTAAAATGTTTGGACCCAATCAAATTAGGCTATGTATATCAGTATATGTGAGAAGAGGAAGGTTTCGAAGGATTTTTCCCTCCGTACATTTATATTTTACATTTTTTTATGCTACTTTTTCTTCCTTGAAAAAGAAACTAGATATCGTATCTTTTGAGTGTACCTATTTTAGTCCAATTGGATATAATATTTATTATTATTGTCATCTTTACCCCTACCAAATTTAAGGTCCGGACTTGAAAAAAATACACAACAAAAACTGGTCTTTTTTCAAAAGGATGAGCAATTTTTGTAATGTTAAACCCAAAAAAATATATATGATATTCTATATTATACTAATCTTGATAAAAATATTAATACAACCCCTAAATCGAAGCCCTAATGTATGACTACAAGAGGATGTTTGGGCTTTGAATATCTATTTTCTTAGGTTAATTATAGGATATGTCGTTAAACCATGTATATGATTGAAGGGTAGTCGGAAATAGGAACTAGTAACCATCATGGAATTCAATAACCCTCTTCGTAAATTTGGAATGTTTTTAAAACTCTATAGACACACTCTTATAAATGTGTTAGAGAATAGTCTCATATTGTATGGACAGTTTAAGATTATTCCCGCAGTTAATAAATCTTGGAAAACTCTAACATTGAAAGTCGGTTTTCAAGGTGAGTTAGGCCCATGGAATTTGGAGGGTTCAAAATATCTTTCAAAACATTCTAAGTCGGAAAGAAGTCGAGATCTTCATGAATCATTGATGAACTACGTCTCAGAAACCTATCAACTCCCGAAAATAATGAGACTAAAAGATTGATAAATCGAAACACTCATCTCAAGCAACGAAAAACTAATCTGAAGTTTGATTGTCGGCTTCTAGGTATCGTCGTTTCGGTCTCTATATGGAATCTGTACTTTTCTTGTACTAACCCACTTCACTACAAGAAAGTATTGAGATAAATGCTACTATTAACTTTTACGATTGCAAATCATTCGATAGTCGATCACTCGACGTTTAGTCTCTTGGCAACTATCAAATAAAACTTGTTGGGCTCATACCCATTTCAATAAGCCCATGGATCCAATTCATCTTTTGGGTTAATAACAATTATACAAGTCTATTCGGATTCGAGAACAATGTTATGGTGATAAAAAAAAGTTGTTAGAGCATTGGTCGGTTGCATTTACCAAGCGTTGGTATGCCAAGGTTGGGTGTCATATTTTAGTATCAAAACTCAAAAGTTGCTTGATTAGATTACTAGAGTCAACTTTGTTAGGTTGGACTAGGAATTCTAGAAATGTTGAGACAATAAAAGTATTACTCACTCAAGACTGAAGAATCCAAAGACTTATCGATTGAACGAAGACATCATCCTTCTACTTGAGGTTCGTAATACAAGACTTGACTTGTTTCCATTATTGTTTATGTTTTTCTAGTCGTTTGGATTGAAAACATAACATGCGGAGTTATATACATGAAACTCTAGTATTAATTAGTGACTTGACAATATTTTTATGATCAAATTTTCAAGTAAGAATATACAGCTTGTTTTACAATCTTGGTATATTGAACGACGAAGTATAATGCTCATCTTTTGAAATTCGTAATTGCGGCATAGACATAACATTTGTAACTTTCTAATAATTTCATGCTATCTGCATCTCCTACTAATCACTATACTTGTTTAAGTATTTACTAAAGGTAAAACTAGGTTATTTTTGATGATTAACAACACTCGATCAAAAGTAATACAAAGAAAGAAAAATAGTTTATATAGGTAAAAGAAAAGAAAAACCATAATTCTAAAATCACAACAAAAAAATTAAGATGATGAAAATAAATCGAAATGATGAAGCTTGTATAAAAGAGAAAATTACCTTATATGGAAAAATATAAATACTAATTAAATTGATTGACTTGACGCACATAATAATAACTCCCTAAATTATAATTCTTTTTTAATGCAAAGATAAAAATAAATTAATGAACCAAATTCATAATATATTTTTTTATCCTGATCAATTGCTTTTCTAACGAAGTTTGGGGAAACAAAGTTAGATTACTTTGAGACTTTAAATAATCCAGTATGCTTGGCCAATTTATCAGTCAACTATTACTAAAATTTCTCTTGATAAAACTAACAAACTAGTTTGGAAACGGATTAGATAAGATAAGTCTTAAAATCTGAAAGTATCGGTGCTAATGATGATATCCTTTTGTTTTGAAGTTGATCATATTTTAGTTACGACATGCATGACTGATATAAATGTACGTACTTAATAACACATGTATACAAATAAGATACGCATGAAGATAAATGCTAAAAAAAAAAAAAAAACTACAAAAACACCAACACTAAAAAGTTATTTTATATTATAGTTACAGGAAACTTGATGATTTGTGTTCGATCACTATTTGTATATTTTTATAGTTTACGTCCGTAGTTATCTCACTATGTACACATGTTTTTCATAAAGGTGAGCTCTCAAAATATTTTTATTCTTGTGTCACACACTATCTTCTAACTTTGTTACTATTTTTTTTTCTTTTATGATGATTGTTTAATCGGAAATAGAGATAGCACCACCGGTTAAAGTCCATGTATAACCCAAAAGGGAACTTCACGATAATATAAATAAAATAATTAGTATTGAAAATACGGTGTATTTAGTGTTTACACTAAGAACTTTTCAAATACGTATTTAATACATTCTAGTATTAGTAAGGTTATTAAAAGGGAAGAAAAATAAACGAAAATGAAGCAATCCAAAATGCCTTTGAGTGGAAGAAGAATTACATGGGAACATTTGGGAAAAAACAGTTTACACCATGGGATTAGGATCGGTGAAACTAGTCAAGTTATTCATTGTATTGGTTCTCGCCTTCCATGAATAATGTATGCTACTTTAATTAATCTTCCACTCTAACTCTTTTCCTTTTGTTTCTTTTCATTATCCTAATTAACCCTAGTTTCCTTTCAAAGTTCGATTCTAATTAAATAATTTAGTTTGGTATTAGAATAAATATTATCCAATTTATGTAAATGTGATTTAAGCAAGCTTATTTTTTTTGGCGTTTCCTCTTCATTAGATGTCTATTTGGCTTTGAGGTTGAAGTAAAGCTACATTCTCGTTGGTCTATTTTTCCTTAGGTTTTGTCATTTAATTTAGATTGGGATTTTAAACTTGAAGAATATGATTCGCTCCCAAATTGTTGGTGTAAGCAATTTTTTCCCCCGATAGGGACATGGTAGTGATTTATATGTTATAAGGAGTTTTCATCTTGTTTTGAACAATTTTAAAGAAGACATATAATTGTGAGCATGGGTCTGATATGGTAATATAGGAAAGTGAAATTGTTTTATTAAGTTAAAGGTTTAATTTTTTAAGGTTGGTTATTCGGTATTCAATAATGTAGCATTTTCGGCAATGGTAATTGATTACGGTAAGTTAGTTGTACGAGTTGATAGTGCGATAACTAATTGCATCACTCAATGTCGGTTTTCTTTCCCCCTTTAATATTTGGGCGGTATAGTTTAATTACATTTCAAGGTCTATTTCGGGATTTTGTGCATCATAGTTCAAAGAGCATCCTTGATGAATAATCGAATGCATTATGCATGCATATCATATGTGATCAATGAGTGTGTTCTCTGAGCACCTAGGAGATTTTAAGACATGTTTAGGTAGTTATTAGGGTCATACGAAACTGTCCATTTTTTAAATAGGAAACTAAATTAAAATGCATGTTATTGGTTCCCCAACATGTTATTGAAACTAAATTAAAATGCATGTTATTGTCCATTTTTTAAATAGGAAACTAAATTAAAATGCATGTTATTGAACAAGGTCCGCATAACCTATCGATGAAGTTTATTATCTGTTGAAGTTTATAGATTCTAGGTTTCTGATACCTCACTCATTTACTTTCAAGACTTTCAAATATTCGGTATGTCTTACGCCAAGTATATTTCTATAGTCGTTATATATAGTTTCTATATTTTTTTTCGATTTTCTAAACTTTACTCTGTCAATATATTAAAAGTTTGGTTGTTTCATCGATACATATCGATTAACCTAAAGGGAATTTGGAGATAATGTCATTAAAACAATTAGTATTGAAGAATTATGATGTATTTAATGTTACAACTAAAAACTTTTCAAATATGTGTTTGCCTCATTTTCGGGCATTAGTGAAGTTATTATTAAATAAGGTTTTATTAACCAAATTACATTTCACTTTTGTTAAAGAACAACATTCAAGTAGTTTGAAACCTTGCCTAGAGGATCGTTTACGAAAGATATTGTTAATGGGCTTCGTTTTGATGGGAGAAATCCTATTACCAGAGGTCATGTGTGTATTTTCAAGAGGAAGATAATCACATCTTCTAGTTGAATATGTCGTCTTAAATTCTGATTCAAGTGGTTTACGTGTTTCTGACTAAGAATGCAAAACAGAGAAGCTACCTACTAAAGAAGCTATCACAAAGAGGCTGACATCTTTGCTCAATATATCAGACCCTAGACAAGAAAAACCTAGCTTTAAAGGAATAGCATTTCAATGGAAGATGTTGATGTTCCTATGCAAAGTGCTATTATGGAAGCCATAATAGAGGATGTTGATGTTAAATGGAGGATGTTGATGTTCCTATTATGCGTACTTTTACGTAAAACCATAATAGAAGCCCCGAGTGATGGGGGTGATTCTATGGAAGTGACTTCTAAGAGGGCAAATAATGATTAATAAACCGGTGAGAATCGAGGGAAAGTAAGGCAAAATATCATATAGCAAAGGTATTGTATTCAATTTATACTCCATTTATCCATCTAATGGCATCAGTGACATTTTGAGGCTGACCGTTACTACTGAGTGCAGTTCTACAATTTGCATCAAAGGCTTGGCCACCTAGCTCATAATATTCTTCAGAAACTCAGCTCAAGCCCTCACATAACTATTACTATTGATGACTCAGACTTTCTTTGTCATGCGTGTCAGAATCTTATGACTAAACTATTGCCATTTCAACCTTATGACCCTGGTGGTGATGGTGTTTATTTTGTTATACCGAACTCGAAGTATTTGATAGCTAATGATCTTCGTCGACGATTTCGACCTTATGATCCTGGCGTCGACGGTGTTTTCCATTTCTTCTGCGAACTTCGAGGAATTTGATCGATGACAATCTTCGCTGGCGTTTTCGACCTTTATGATCTTGGCAAGGACATTTTGTTTCTCTATACTGAACTCGAGGTCGAGTTCTTTTCAAGAAGGGGGGCCTAATGTAGGACATCCTACTCATTGGTTCTCTATTTCTCATTATAGTTCTTATTAGAATTTCCTTTTACTAGTTCTAGGTTATTTCTTTGTTTAAGATTTATTTCCTAGTTTCTTTGATTTCCTTTTGTAGTCCTAATTATATTTAGAATCCTTGAAGCCTATATAAGAAGGCCTAGGCATAGTAGAGATATGCAATTCTACAACCTATATTATTATTTGATTAATATCAAACTTATCTTTTATTTTTATCTTTATTTTCTTATCACTTTTGTGAATCTATTGATCTCACACTAGTTTTTATCTTTTATCGGATCTTTGATCCAAATCATACGCTTCCGCTACGTCACAATCTCACACTGATCAAGGTACAGTTGCGTTCCTTACGCCTCTAAATCCCAACATGACTATACGCACTTGATTCAAAGTCTATTGAATAGATAAAGCTTAGTTTATCTCACCCACAACTAAGAATTGCTATGATCCAAAGTCGAAGACTTGATAAACAAATACGTCTCACACAGAAAAGTCTATTGAATAGATAAATATGTCTCCCACAGAAATACCTATGAGTTTTGTTCCGTCTTTTGATAAATCAAGGTGCACATGATCCAATTGATATACCCAACTTATATTCCCAAAGAACATACTAGAATATCAATCACATCACAATGATCTTAAATGTATGGTAGTGGAACAAGATATTGTGGAATCACAAACGATGAGGCGAAGATGTTTGTGACTACTTTAATCTTACCTATCGGAGATAAATCTCGAGCAAATCTTAGAGAAGATAGTACTCAATAATATAAAACCAAGTAAGATCACAACACGCAACTACATAGAAAATAGTTGGGCTCGCTTCACAATCCCAATGAAGTCTTGGTCATTAACCTATAATGGTCTTAGGAAAAATCTAGGTTAAGGAGAATCGACTCTAGTGCAACTAGTATCACATAATAGGTGTGGGGATTAGGTTTCCCAGTTGCTAGAGTTCTCGGTTACATAGTCTTCAAATCGGGGGTTTGCGATCAATATTTACCTTGGTAACAAAGCATTCAATATTCAGATTAGATGAAAACTGATTAGATTCAAGCTAATATTTTTCAAAGTTAGATCGAACTTATCTTGTTACACACAAATGAAATGTACCTTCATTTAGATATGGGTAACCGTACCTAAACATGTACACTTAGTTAGCTCAACTATAGTTAACCGAAGTTAGCCATATGAACACTTTCATATCAACCTTATTTATCTTAATAACAACTAGTTAAAATGACTCAAATGAAATTAGTTATAGAGTTGTTCAATTGTTTATATTCTCATAGAAGTATACAAGACACAATTGAAGCAAAATCGGCTTTGATTCACTCGAACCAATTCATGAACATTATAGCCACGGTTTGCAAAAGATTGCATTTATTATTATATAAATGTATTTGTTCATGACTTAGCCGATTTTAGAACTTAACACACTCAAGTATGCAAACGGGTATGCATACCTAAGTTGTTGGACTTGGTATGTGTTCACCAGTATGCAAACACGTATGCATACTTTTGTCGTACATGACAAAACTCGGTTGAAATCGATACGCATAGTGTACGCATACTATAGTTCTTGGACTTCAACGGTTGAATCAAAAGATACGATACTTAGATTCCGGACACGGAATATACATGCACCAGTTAGCATACGATCGCATATTGTGTTATATCCAATCATGGTTAATCGTTTTAAACTCTCATTTCAATCATTGAAACATTCTTAGAAAGACGACAATAGCTGTCTCACACAAACTATTAGCTTCAAAGCAATTTTCAAGTGATCAAATGATCAATACGAAACATTAGAGTCCACATCAAATGACTGTCTAACATAAATCATATAAGATGTTACCAAGTGATTTTCACATGATCATCTTTTGACTTTTGTCAAGAATATAAGATGAACTTGGTTAAAGTGAAAGCTTACCAACACGTATTTCGATAAATATGTGGCCGATTTAAATTAAACTCGAAATATCAAATGTGTATAAATTAAAGTCTGTATAGCTATACGACTTTTGTCTTAATAGGAGATAGAATAGAAATAGACTTCTGAGTGATAGATGAGTTCAAGTCTCCACATACCTTTTGTTGATGAAGTTCCACAAGCTCCCCTTAGTAGTTCTTCGTCTTCAATCGATGAACGTCGTGAAGTCTAAAGATCAACTACACATTCTATCCTAATCAGAGACATAGCTATAAGTAGACTAGAAATCAAGACTTATAGTCTTGGAAACTAAACTTGACAAACAAGCTTGAGATAGCAACGCTTGCGAGTTTGACCAGAACAAAGCTCTAATAACAAGTACTATCAATACTTTTTAGTGTGATGGGGCACATGAGTTGGTTAAGGGTGTTTTAAAGCGGTTTCTTGATCTCTATAGCATTGTAGTCTCATAATCATATCCTAACATCCTCAAAGTGCTATTGTTTGGTTGGGCAATACACTCTCATTTGTTGCTTGCATGTTAAATGGTTTTTGGATGCACTCATTCCTCACAACATATTTTCTCATGAACCATACTCCATCCAAGCTGGTTACTTATAAAAGTCCTTTTGAGGTACTGTTTCTCAAAGTCCCTTATTTGTCATTATTACGGGTATATGGATGTGCTTGCTTTCCATTTCTTGGTCATTATAGGAAAGACAAATTAAGTCCCAAATCTACTACATGTGTGTTTGCTGGATATAAATCATTACGTAAAGGGTAAAAGGTGCTATGATCCAACTAGTAAGAAAGATTTCATCTCTCGCCATGTTATGTTTGATGAACTTAATTTTCCTTTCTGTACCTGCACATCATCTGAGACACAACCCACTCCTTCTCTTGTGACTTTCAATTTACCCTTATCCTTCACTACTCGCTTTATACTACAATCAAAATATATTAAGATGATCAAATCAAAATATTTGTTACGATCAAGATCTAAAATCATAACGAAATCACAAGGGGATTCTTTAAATTTAATCTCTTAACGTTATGTTATATTTTTCAAAATCAAACAAGATCCAAAATCAGTGAAAATAAGTAAATTAATAAACATAATCCGAAGCAGAGACGGATTTTAGTCTTAGAGTTCCATTTAGATCCAACAAAAAAATTGGCCTCTTTGAACTTCTTATGTTATACTCCCTCCGTTCCACTTTAGATGAATGTTTAGGGTTATTTTTTTGTTCCACATTACTTGATAGTTTTCATATTTTCACCACAAAACTACCCATAATACCCTAACATTTTGTCTTGGAACCATAAGTTTATTTTTAAATACACTAATAGCAATTAATGTTTGAAGACGTTTCTCAAGGGCATAAATAGAATTTTTTTATCTCTCTATTTTTTAATCTGCGTGAAAACTCCCAAAACGTCATCTAAAATGGAACGGAGGGAGTATGTTATTACTCCATGAAGATGACAAGGATGTTTTCTTCAGATTTCTTTTAAGAAAAAAAAAATTCAGATTTGTTTGATAACCATATTTCCCTAAACACCTTTTGTGTAACAATTAGAAGATTAATTAGTTAGAAACTTAATGACAAATGGCAATTTTCTAGTGGTCCCTCATGGCCCTATCCAAAATCGGCCCATCAAAAAATTTCTCCGGTTAGCTTAAGGGTAGGTGAGGCATTTCCGTTCTATATGACATAATGTAGCGTAGATATCCTTGTCACATAATGGTCCAACCACCAAAAAACGGTTCTTGATTCCTTCTGTCGCCCACCTGGAGGAATAATCAATGATGCATTGTGGTTTTATAGAATTAGAGAATGGGAGCAAGCTTGCTTTTGGCAGAAAATGCACACCAAACTTCATAAGAGATAGAGTAATGCACAAAAAACTGAGATGGGTATATATATTCAGCATGATGTTTTCTGAAGATGCAGCAGCAATTGGGCAAAGTGTGGTCTCCATTATCATATATAAAATTTTTGTCGAAATTTCGCAGCCAGTTAAAAAAACTTATCTTAAATAGACATTTGGATAAGAGAACTATTTTCAAAGAAGAAAACATACTGCAAAAACTAAAGGAGGAAACACCAAGTCTTGCTCACTTGGTTTCGCAAGGGAAATCTTTTCACAATGCATCTGTTGGAAGTCTTACATTTCGACGGAGTATAGA
>JAJJWW010013279.1:71052-92345 GCA_023531295.1 Papaver armeniacum
ATTCCCGTAATTAGACTAAGTCTTATGGGCTTGATTGGAGGTGCTAGATTAGCAGTTAAGTGTTGTAATTCAAAAAAAAAAGTGTGGCAAAAAAGACACTAGTTCTCTCTCCTACCGGTTGCTAGCATGTGAAGTAGCATGCTAGAGAGTTACGCTGAATAATTGATTGCTAGAAAAGTACCTTTTCATGAATCTAAACAAAGCTCGGAAGAATATTCCAAGCATCTACGCTGAATGGTTCGGCGCCAAGGTAAAGCGCTGAATGGAAACGCGCAACATCGGGGCGCTACATAATTCAGCGCTTGACCTTTTTTTTTTTTACTTTTCACTCAATCGGTAATTAAATTTATCATTTTTTCATTATTTGTTTTCTCACACTCATGTTACACCACCAGACAGTTATGTTTTCATTTTTTGAATTTTGAAAAGTTTGACAATTTGTTTCAACGGTTTCAAAATCTTAAAATTTGACAAACTAAGAAATTTTTTGATTACATTGCAAAACAATGTTACAATGTTTTTTGAAATTAAAATTCTACTTCTAAAAATTTAAAAGTACATTCAAATTAAGATCCTACTTCTAAAAATTTAAAAAGTACATTGAAATTGAAATCCCACTTCTAAAAATTTAAAAAGTACATTGAAATTGAAATCCTACTCTAAATTAACTTCTAATTCAAATTTGAAAATGAACTTCTAATAGCTAAAATATCACTCATAATTTAGGGGATTGGTTCCAAGCCATTACGAACCAAAATCTCGTTCCTCCATTTCTTGTAAAGGGGTATCTCCCATTCTTGTACTTCATTCAAATTTTGTAGGATCTTCAAGTCGGATTCCCGTTGTTGGGTTTGTGCCAAGATTGTAGTGTTTTCCAAATATTTCTTAAGGAACTCTTCTTCGGTTTCATACTTTGCCACCCTTTGTGCTTGTGCATTTTCAAGAAGTTTTATGAGATTGTCCATTTTATCATCCACTCTCTCCGATGCTTTAGTGTCACGAGCCTTTTTCTTTGCCTTATCTCTTCCGCAACTTCTAACATCATCCGTTTGTTCGAAATAACGTCTTCTACGTGATATGTTTGAGGTATCAGAACCTTGGGTAGATGGTGAGATTCCAAACCTTGCCATATCCTCCAAATCTTCATCCATAGTTACGGAGTGAAGTACTAGGTTGAGTTGCTTGACTAGGTTGAGTTGCTTGACTAGGTTGATTTGCTTGACTAGGTCCAACATCATTATTCAACTCTGGATTGTCTGGTTGATAGGTCTTGGGAGCATTTATGTATCCAACGTTTGCCGATTCTTATTGATAATTTTGTGTTCCTTCATGATCTTGTGGAAGAAAATGAAAAAAATGTATTAGTGTCTTATGAATGAATGAAATATATTTGGAAGAAAAAAAAATCATTTTCTTAACGGTACTTACATAATCTTGTTCATTCAATCCCGAAGGTTTATTGCGGAAGTAAGGTCTTATGAATGAAATATATTTCCTCACTTCACCTCTCAACGTGTTACACCTTGATTGCAATGACTTTTTATCCCTATTCGTATCTTAGGCCATGTTTTAACGAACTCAAGCATAATTCTCTTCCAAAGTTGTGAATTTTTTGATCTTTTCCTCTAATCGGATCGTTACTTGCTATAATCCAAGAGATAATTAGTGCATCATCCTCTTTTGTTTGAAAGTGTGCCATATTTTGTATGAACAAAATAAAAGAAGAAGAAGAAGAAGAAGAAGAAGAAGAAGAAGAAGAAGAAGAAGAAGAAGAAAATCAATGAAAAGGAGAATAAATTGATTTTGGTGTGAGGGATGAAGGAGAAGTGGTTCTCAATTTATAGGGGAAGCTTTGAAAATCTAGTGTTGAGGTTTCAAGCGGGCATTAACTGAAGTCGTTGAAAATGCAACGATCATCTTGATCCGATGGGCGAGAAGAAAAGCGTTGAATGGTTCGGCGTGAAGCGCGAGGTGTCTGAGACGTTGGAGTCTTTGAACCATCCGGTGACTGCGCTCGATCGACCGTTAGATCAAAAACTAGCTGTTGAGAGAAACGGCTAGTTTTTGATCTAATGGTGATCGGCGGCAGTCATTAGATGGTTCATCGCCAATTTATCCAGTCCAAGGCTCTCTGCCTTTACATTTTGCAGCCCAAACTAAATATCATTTCTTCTCTATATATAACTCAATACATGAACTCAAAATCCCCACCCCAAACTTGTGAAGTTTCATTCTCTTCTTATACTCCTAAATTTTTAATTTAAAATTCAAGCATGGTTGCATTCTCAATTGATGAAGACAATGACTTGGTGAGAAGTTTTCACAAGATTATCAACACAAATCCTCTCGACAAGTCTCAAAAAACCAACTCCTTTTTTGGGGACAAGTTTTTGAAGAATTTGTGAGAATCAATGGTAATTCTAATGAAAGATACCAAAAACAACTACAAACTCGGTTATCAACCATCAAGAGATATTGCAAGTGTTTTATCATTTCATTAAGGGCATCAAATGGTAATCGTGAAGATGATATGGCTTTATACCAAACGGAATATGGAATGTCGTTCATTCATGTCAACGCTTTGGAGATGCTTGGTTAGACTAAGTCTTATGGGGTGCTAGTCTTGGTCATGAAGGATATGCATGAAGAAGTATTTATGAAGTTCTAGTTAAATATAAGACGTATTTAAGAAGTATTATGAAGTTCTAGTTAAATATGTAATGTAATTGTAATCGTGCATGAAGAAGCATTTATGAAGTTCTAGTTAAATATTACAAGAACTAATTAAATTGTCTACTTAATGAAAACGTGTTTGATTGAAATATGGAGTATGAAATTTACACTCCATTTTCATAAAATGTTAAATCTTCTTGAGGGTCATATTGGTCTTCATCGGTATTAACGTCGCTTGTACCCTCATGAACTTAGGTAAGGCATCATCCATCACTATGCCGGAACATCTCCATCTCTCAGCCCATCTCCATGTCGTAGCCAAATGTGCGTAGTGAGTTCTTGGCAGTTCCGCCCAACATGCGGGTTGTACAATACTTGAGAGTTAGCCTTACATTTCCTTGAATTGGCGGTTGAGGTTCTTGTCAGGTGATCTTCCCCCATTCCTCGGTCACGATATTCCATTTCAACACACATTGTGCATTATCAAGCACCCCCTCATAATTGCCTTCATATCCGATTTTTATAATAACGACATGGTTTCAATATAATACCAAACTTAGCCTTTAGACCACCAAATGCCACGTTCAATGCCTTTCCTTTTTGCTTCTTGATATCGATTGATAAGACTTTCCGAATTGTTTGAGGCGGGTTTGTATGCTTGCACAAGACAACCATACATAGGATATGCTCCATCTCCTAGGTAGTACCCCCACTACGGGAAAAATAGTGATCAACTACTCCCGAAAAGAGTTGTCATAGGTCTACGACGACGTTTATCGATAGGTTGCATAAGGGGGGTTGTAGAAAATCCTCAAATCTATACAACTCCTCGGTTAGAGTCGTAAACATAGTTGTCGTTTAGTTTTGTACAATGCTTGCTTAGGTTGTTGTGAATGTCTTTCGAGATTTCCTCTTGATGCCTAACACAACTCATACTTGGGTTGTGAAAGTAACTCATGCACTACACTTGGTGGGGTTGTAGAAAATTCGTTGACAACTATGGTTAAAGTTGTATGTCATCTCGTTGACAACAATGATTATAGTTGTATGTCATTTCATTGACAACTTACGCTTTTGTTGTAAGTGATTCTTTGGCAACTTTGGTTTAAGTTGTATGTCACTTCTTTGACAACTCTAAGTCGAGTTGTGGTATATATTCAATTTGAAAAAAAAATTAAATTATAAGAAATTAAATATACAAAATTAAATTTGTAATACTTTAATAACCATGTATTTGAAAAGAAGATGATTTCCAATTATAATCATTATTGTTTGTTACTAGGAGGATTAGTTTTACAAAACATGGACACCAAAAAAAGTAATCGAATAACACTTTTGTTTTAGTAAAATCCTTTTAGCTACTCTTTCTCATCTTCAAAAATCATCTCTTAACCCTTGAAATCCTCTTTGTGGGTGAGATTATGAATGCAAAGCTTTAGCTCCAATGGCATGATCTCGTAAAACACATGTGAAAACTTAATTGAGTATACCAAGATGACAACCAAGTATGAATAGTGAAGAGTTACATAATGAATGATAAAAAGCGGCGCTTGAACAATGTTATACTCTAATAGACTTAGAAAAAAATAGAACAAAGAGCCACACCAATAGCTAGTAACATAGCTAAGTAATGTAGGCATCGAAGGTGACAAATAAAACAGAACACTCTAAGACTAATCCCTACAATGCCTTTGGTCGCCTTCGACACACCCGGTGGTCTTAATTCATTTAATTTCGGACAAAGGTAGCTCCTTGTTCACTACTTCCTTGTTCACGGCTTTTGTTCGATCTAGAGAGCTTAGTTACACAAAATAAAAACAAAAAAACATGTGCTTCAAAGAGTATAGTAGATTCTTAATCAAATTGACAACCTAAATCACATGTGCAATTGAGATGTAGGGATACAAAGTAGCCTTAATGAATCCATCAAATGACCAAGTGAGACTTTACGACATACCATGAATTCCGGTCCGAGACTTTCCAATCCAAACCATTACGAGGACTTAACTAGTTAGAGGTTGCACGGGATTCAACAAATAATAGCAATAACGATGTCTTCATAACTTGGAATACAAACGGGTAAGAATTTTTACCCCTATAGAAATGATGTTGTCCTCAGTCTTAGAAATGTGTTACATGTACGCAAGTTTATTTCACTTTGGGCCATTTCTTATCCTACTCTGAAATTCGTTACTTAACTATACCCCTTCGCACAAAATGAATTATATCCACATTCCGTGGATGACACTTGAAAAATGAAACGAAAATCATTTAGACGTACTCATTGGTTTTGTAATATTACATAATTATTAAGGACTCAACAATTAATTTCATTTCGGATACGGTAGCTCCCATATACTTTCCATAATATCCTAGCAGTATACTTATAAAATTCATTGAAAGAAAGATTAGTTAAGAAAGAACATATATTTAATTACCTCTTACAAGTCTCAGGAACAAGTAACCCCATGAACATCCTCTTGAATTGACTCCATTGCTGATCCATATCCGAATCAGGCCATAGAAATACTAGCTACTGAGAGTTATCTCTGTAATTGAGAGTGAGAGTTATCTCTGTAAGTCATCTTGCGGGCAGGTCTTTGCATGGAAAGTGACGTAGGCTTTGGTAGTCGAACTCTGGGTCATCTTTGTTGTTTATGGAACATCATAGAGCAGTTTGTATCAAGATTGAACGAGAGACTATCAAAAAAAGCTTTAACAACTTGTTAATGGAGAGCAATTGTCATACAACATATATACTAAGGTGGAGTCTTTTTCATATGTGTCGGTCTTTGCAACATATTTACTCTCACGATGCGAGAAACACATCCGAGAAAAATTTATTTATATCATCACCAATTGCAACATATTTACTCACCCATTTCGGTGAACTTCAATAGCGGCAACACAACTAATTCTCATCGATTCTTCTTGATAGCATCACCGATTACTCAACCTCAGACATAACCATCTCTTGCAACATCAAGTTCAGCTACACCTCTGCAACCTCCACTTCAATGAAACCCAACATTTCAATCTTAAACTTCTGTAAGAATAATAACCACTATCAAATTCATATAAAACCATATGTATTACTTCCACACATCCTTCACAAAGATCTCTGACATACAATTGAAATTCAAAAAAAATAAACAATTTATCAATTAATAGTAATCGATCCAAACCCATGAACCATGTAAAATCCATGGTATTTGTACAAGAAATCAACAGACAAAGGGTGAAATTACTGAGAAAATTACCGGTATTTATCACCACCAAAATTTCTTTGGATTCAAACAAAGTCCTAAGCCCCCATCATTCTATCTTTCTCATTTAACTCTGAACATCAACCATTCCATCTAACCAGCAACACCAACTCGAAATCAGGTTCGATCTTGAATTCCTCATCTGCAATTTGAATTTCACCAATATCCTAATTTCTTCATCATAATAACCACCACCATCAGATCTTAATTTCTCATTAGTTTAGTCTTCTCAAACCCTTAAAATCCAGTGAACCCATCTCTGTAAGTTCAATGACCACCTTCATTCTCCCACTTATCCATTAATTGACTTGAGAAACTTCATTTCTTGACCTACTCTTCTCGACAAAGCAAACTACGTACATCTACTTTGTTTCTTTATTAATCGGTGATGAACAATGAAGAACAAAAAGGGGATGCGAGATGGAGAAGATGATTTTGGTGTTGTTTATAGGTTTTTGGCTGTAAAATTGATGTGACTTCTAAGGTTTTTGATTGTTTCTGAGAAAGGGTTGATATCAAAATAAATTTTGTTTGAATTGCTCCTCCATTGACCACGGAAAACAACCACGAGAACCCATCTCGGTTCCTTCTTTCATGTCGATTTCATCTCTCCAAGCGTAATTCATCATCGATCTTGATTTCTAGCAGTGACAACACCAAATCCTAAAATCGAACCCATGATTAAAAAACTTTGATGAGAGATACGAGGAGATAATAAATTTTGTTGTTGTTTATTCGTTCTTAAGGGATGGAGAGGTATGGTTCAAGTTATGGCTAGGTTAGATGTTGAAAGGGTTACGAGATTGAATCGGTGAAAGAAGAAATTGGTAGCAGTACGAATTGAAGTTAGGTTTCATTTGATTTAGGGTTTCATTACTAAACACCCCATCTTAGATTTTCTTGAAGAGTAGAGGAGAAGAAGATGGAGAAAAAGCTGAAGAAAGAGAAAAAATTAGAATTAGAGTTCGAGTGGTGGTGGGTGATACAACCAAGAATGGACGGACAGATTTTTTTATCCTCATACGGATTAAGAAAATATCTTGACGGTTGAGATCGTATTTGAGATGCACATACGGATTGGGAAATATGTGTTTCTCTTTGTGTTAATGAACTCATGTTTTCGGTTTAATTATCAATCTTCGACATGAAAAAAATACAAAAAAATATTAATAAATTCGGGACATTGTTATCGACATTCGATATAAAAAAATCGAGAAAATGTATAATAATGAATCGGAAAATGAAAATGAATTCGATAATTGGTGTGTTTCTTTGTGCTTTCTCTTTGTGTTTTTGTGCTTAGGTTTGAATTTCGACTAGTCGCATAAGTCATGAAGTAATTTTGACAAGTCATGTCGAGGTCAATAAATAGCTTTAGTTCACCTTTGGTAAACTCGGGTTATAAGATAACTAGAGATGGACCACGAAATTCAGGATGGTTCTGACTTTAAACTTAGCTGGATACATCATCAAAATCGATAAATATGAAGCTCATTGTTGATTCGAACTTCAAATATGGTATAAAAACATACAAACTATGAGCTAAGAAGCTCTGGGAGGGTTCTGACTTCAAACTTAGCATGATACATCATCAAAATCGATAAATATGAAGCTCAATGTTGATTCAAACTTCAAATGTGGTATAATGACATACAAATTATGAACTTATAAGCTTCGGGAGCGTTCAAAGTTAGCATGATACATCATCGAAATCGATAAATATGAAGTTCAATATTGATTCGAACTTCAAAGTTTGTCTTTCGGATGAACTGGAGACGGATTATATCATAATTGAACATCACGGGTTGAGAGATTGCTCGAGTTAGACCTGAATTTCTCTTTCGGATGAGCTTGGAGAGGAAATATATCGAATTGAACATCACGGAGTTGAGAGATTACGATAGTTAGACCTGAATTTCTCTTTGGATGAACTGGAGAGGAAATATATCGGGTAAGAATGATGAATCCAACCATTTATAGGTAATATTCCTTTGGAATATTCACAGAATCATAAACAAACCTATTTGGCATATTGTATGCATACAGCTCAGAGATCGAAACACAGGTGGGAGTGGACTACTATAAGTCGGAAACGTGGTAAGAATGATGAATCCAACCATTTGAGGTAAGATTCCTTTGGAATATTCCAGAAACCTTAAACAAACCCTATTCGGCATATTGTATGCATACACTAGCTCAGGATCGAAACTTGGGTGGGAGTGGACTACTATAAGTCGAAACTTGGTAAGAATGATGAATACATCCATTTATAGGTAAGATTCCTTTGGAATATTCCCGAAACCTTAAACAAACCCCTATTCTAGTATATTGTATGCATACACTTGCTGCGAGATCGAAACTGGCTGGGAGTGGACTATAAGTCGAAACTTGGTAAGAATGATGAATACATCCATTTATAGGTAAGATTCCTTTGGAATATTCCCCGAAACCTTAAACAAACCCTATTCTAGTATATTGTATGCATACACTTGCTCCGAGATCGAAACCCTCGTCCTGGGAGTGGACTACTATAAGTCAGAAACTTGGTAAGAATGATGAATACATCCATTTATAGGTAAGATTCCTTTGGAATATTCCCCGAAACCTTAAACAAACCCTATTCTAGTATATTGTATGCATACACTTGCTCTGAGATCGAAACCTCGCTGGGAGTGGACTACTATAAGTCGGAAACTTGGTAAGAATGATGAATCCGACCATTTAAAGGTAAGATTCCTTTGGAATATTCCCAGAAACCTTAAACAAACCTATTACGGCATATTGTATGCATACACCAGCTCCAAATCGAAACCTCAGATGGGAGTGGACTATTATAAGTCGGAAACTTGGTAAGAATGATGAATCCAACCATTTATAGGTAAGATTCCTTTGGAATATTCCCCGAATCCTTAAACAAAACCGTAATACGGCATATGGTATGCATACCGTGGCTCCGAGATCGAAACCACGGGTGGGAGTGGACTACTATAAGTCGGAAACTTGGTAAGAATGATGAATCCAACCATTTATAGGTAAGATTCCTTTGGAATATTCCCGAAACCTTAAACAAACCCTATTACGGCATATTGTATGCATACCTGGCTCAGAGATCGAAACACAGGTCGGAGTGGACTACTATAAGTCGGAAACTTGGTAAGAATGATGAATCCATCCATTTTACGGGTAAAGATTCCCTTAGAATATTCCTGAAACCTTAAACAAACCATATTACGGCTGTTATGCATACCTTGGGTCCGAGATCGAAACACGGCGAGTGGACTACTATAAGTCGGAAACTTGGTAAAACGATGAATCCATCCATTTACGATGGTAAGATTCCTTCATAATATCGAAACCTTAAACAAACCATATTCGGCATATCGTACGCATACCTTGGGTCCGAGATCGAAACACAGCCGGGAGTGGACTACTATAAGTGGGAAACTTGGTAAGAACGATGAATCCATCCATTTACGGGTAAGATTCCTTCATAATATCCCCAGAAACCTTAAACAAACCATATTACGGCATATAAACGCATACCTTGGGTCCAGAGATCGAAACACTGGGAGTGGACTACTATAGGTCGGAAACTTGTAAAACGATGAATCCATCCATTTACGGGTAAGATTCCTTAGAATATTCTCACAGGAAACCTTAAACAAACCATATTCGGCATATTGTACGCATACCTTGGGTCCGAGATCGAAACACGGCGAGTGGACTACTATAGGTCGGAAACTTGGAAAGAACGATGAATTCATCCATTTCTGGGTAAGATTCCTTTAGAATATTCTGAAACCTTAAACAAACCATATTCGGCCTATTGTACGCATACTTTGGGTCAGAGATCGAAACACGTCAGGAGTGGACTACTATAGGTCGGAAACTTGGTAAAACGATGAATCCATCCATTTACGGGTAATATTCCTTCATAATATCCCCAGAAACCTTAAACAAACCATATTCGGCATATTGTATGCATACCTTGGAATTAGAGATCGAAACCTGGTCGGGAGTGGACTACTATGGGTCGAAAACTTGGTAAGAACGATGAATCCATCCATTTATAGGTAAGATTCCTTTAGAATATTCTCTACGAAACCTTAAACAAACCATATTCGGCATATTGTACGCATACCTTGGGTCCGAGATCGAAACACGGGGAGTGGACTACTATAAGTCGGAAACTTGGTAAAACGATGAATCCATCCATTTACGGGTAAGATTCCTTTAGAATATTCTTTGAAACCTTAAACAAACCATATTACCGCTAATTATGCATATCGGTGGCTCCGAGATCGAAAACACAGCCGGGAGTGGACTACTATCAGTCTGAAACTTGGCAAAAACGATGAATCCATCCATTTACAGGTAAGATTCCTTCATAATATCCCCGAAACCTTAAACAAACCCTATTCTGGCATATTGTACACATACCTTGGGTCAGAGATCGAAACACAGTAGGAATTGGAATACAATAGGTCGGAAAACTTGGTAATAAACGATGAATCCATCCATTTATAGGTAAGATTCCTTCATAATATCCCGAAACCTTAAGCAAACCCTATTACGGCATAATGTACGCATACCTTGGGTAGAGATCGAAACTCGCAGGAGTGGACTGCATAAGTCGGAAACTTGGTAACAACGATGAATCCATCCATTTACGGGTAAGATTCCTTTAGAATATTCTCGAAACCTTAAACAAACCATATTCGCCTATTATGTACGCATACGGTGGCTCGAGATCGAAACACAGCGGGAGTGGACTACTATAAGTCGGAACTTTCGTAAGAACGATGAATCTATCCATCTACATGTAAGATTCCTTTAGAATATTCCACGAAACATTAAACCAACCCTATCCCCGGCATATTGTATGCAAACCCCTTGAAAATCGAAAGCTGATGGGGAGTGGACTACTATAAGTCGGAACTTTCGTAAGAACGATGAATCCATCCATCTAGGAGGTAAGATTCCTTTGGAATATTCCAGAAACATTAAACCAACCCTATTACGACATATTGTATGCAAACCACGGCTCAAATCGAAACACGAACAAATCGGTGGACTACTATAAGTCGGAACTTTCGTAAACGATGAATCCATCCATTTTTTGGTAAGATTCCTTTGGAATATTCCACGAAACAATAAACCAACCCTTAAACGGCATATTGTATGCAAACCTTACTAGATCGAAACAGACCAGTCGGTGGATGAACTTAGAAGTAGAAATTTCATAAGAACGATGAAATCCATCCATTTCTGAGTAGATTCCTTTTTGAATATTCCCAAAACATTATTCAGACTACCCATATCGAAATAATTAAAGTAAATATTCTTTTGTAGAAAATGACCATATTACCCTTATTGGAAAAAGTGCAATAAATATTATGGAGACATTGAAATTGACCATACTACCCTTATCGGAAATAAGTAAAGTAAATGTTAGGGTGTGAAAATGCCCATATTACCCTTATTGAAATAGGTAGAGTAATTCTTACATCCTTGAAAACGACCATATTACCCTTATTGGAAAAAAATGCAATAAATACTATGGAGACAGTGAAAATGACCATACAACCCTTATCGGAAATAAGTAAAGTAAATGTTATGGGTGTGAAAATGACCATATTACCCTTTTTAGAAAAAGTGCAAAAATATCACGGAGAGCATGTGAAAATGACTATACTACCATTATCGAAATAGGTGAAGTGATTCTTATGATCGTGAAAATGACCATATTACCCTTATTAGAAAAAGTGCAATAAATATTACGGAAATTGTGAAAAATGACCGGACTACCCTTATCAAAAAATAAAGTAAATATTAAGAGTTGTGAAAATGACCATAATACCCTTATTGGAAATAAGTGCAATAAATATTATGGAGACAATGAAAATGACCAAACTACCTTATTGAAAATAAATAAGGTAAATATTATAACCGGTGAAAATGACCATATTACCCTTATTGGAAAAAAGTGTCATAAATATTATGGAGCTGAGGAAAATGATCATACTACCCTTATCGATAATAAGTAAAGTAAATATTGTTGATTAGAAAAATGACCGGACTACCCTTATCGGAAATAGGTAGAGTAAATATTACAGGCTGTGAAAATGACCATATTACCCTTATTATGGTCATTTTCACAGTCTGTAATATTTATTCTACTTTTTTGATAAGGGTAATATGGTCATTTTCACGATCTCCATAATATTTATTGCGTGTATTTCAATAAGGGTAATATGTCATTTCGCGATCTCAACATTTACTTTACTTATTTTTCGATAAGGTAATATGGTCATTTCCACGATCTCCATAATATTTATTGCGTGTATATTCAATAAGGGTAATATGGTCATTTTCCACCGATCTCCATAATATATTGTGCGTGTATATTCAAAAAGGGTAATATGGTCATTTTCATAATGTGTTAGATGAAAACTGATTTCATTTATTGCACTTATTTCCAATAAAGGTAATATGGTCATTTTCACGATCTGTAACATTTACTTTACTATTTTTATAAGGGTATTATGGTCATTTTCACGATCGTAATATTTATTGCACTTTTTCCAATAAGGGTAATATGGTCATTTCATAGTCGTAACATTTACTTTACTTATTTTTCAATAAGGGTAATATGGTCATTTTCCCGATCTACATAATATTTATTGCACTTATTTCTAATAAGGGTAATATGGTCATTTTCACGATCCAGTAATATTTAATTTATTTTTTCGATAAGGGTATTACGGTCATTTTCACGATCTCCATAATATTTATTGCATTTATTTCCAATACGTGTAATATAGTTAATTTCATTTTTTCATTTATTTCAACTCATCTCACACTGAGCCTCATTCTTTTTTTCATTTTTTTTTTTACAACTCTTATAAGGGTTGTGATAGTAATAATAAAAAAATAGGACAAAATCACCAATATTGAGAGGAAGGAATAATGGTTAAGGGATTGTGCTAACACCTAGTAGGCTTGTGTTGAATCTCTCAAACACCATTTTTCCAAAAGGTAATTTTTTTATCTTCAACAACCCTTACAAGTGTTGTCGTGAGTTATTCACTACCTTAACGAGATGAGTTGTTAAAGTCTAAAGGTGGTCACTACTCTTTTCACAAAAACGTTGTGATTTTGATTCTCATCACGACTCTTTGTTCCTCTTTGGTCCTAAGAGTTGGACGTTTTTATACTTTGACAACCTTTGTTTGACAAAAGTTTAAAACATACCACCTTTCACAACCTTAAATATATGAGTTGTGAAGTTACGGTTGTAATTCTTGTTTTTCCGTAGTGCCGTATTGTAGTTTCTTCCATTGATTTGATAATGACAAGGAGGTGCTACACCCATTAAGTTCTCTATCGAACAAACTGAAGCATGCAAGACATTACAATCATTGTTACTTGTCCATGACCCAAAATAGGAATGCCATATCCATTTATCATATGTAGCTACCCTACTGCTGCGGAACAAACGTGGGAATTGACTTATAGCCCGTGGCATCACACTGTTCCACATGACATGATCTCCATGCCCAATGAAAACAATCCACACTACCAAGCATCCCGGGAAACCCACGAGCTTCATTCTCTTCCAAAATCCTCTACGGTATCTTGAGCGGTAGGTTGACGCATGTATCGACCATCATAGATCCAAATAATTGCATCCATAAACTTCTTAGCATAAAAGTAGATAGTGCATGCTTCCATTTGTGTGTAATCATCTAGAGAATCTGGTGCAATTCCTTTGGCAAAATGTTTCATCACGACAATCATTTTCATATGGAGAATGACCGGGAATACCACAAGCATCGGTTTTTGCCCGAAAATAATGGTCAAAATCACAAACTTGCTCTAAAATTTTGAGAAAAAAGAGGACGAGGCATAGTAAACCTACCTTTGAACTTTTTGGCCCATAAGTACACCTGAAGTTGAAGTATTAATGCATCATCCCTTGCATCGGCATCTACTGCGGTTTACGTGCAGCCTTCGGCGTTCCTTTACTTCATTTGGGATGGGTTGATGTAGTCCTTGCCTCCTCGTGACTCCAAAGCGTAGCCCACTTGCTAGAATAATACACTCGGTATCATCTTCATCATCTGGAAGACCGAACAAAATTGTTCTCAAAGCTCCTTGCATAATGTACCTAATATAACAAAATTAAGACAATCCATTAAAAAAAGAGAATGAAACCACAATCCATATGTTTTCATAAACACTCCATAAAAAAAGAAACCACAATCCATATGTTTCCATATGTTTTCATAATTTAAGACTTAGTCTCCATAAAAGAAAAAAAAAAATCCATATGTTTTTCATAAACACTCCATAAAAAGAAACCACAATCCATATGTTTTCATAAAATACTACAAGTACTTTCATTCACTCAAAGTAGCGACGGGTTGGTTGGGTGTATTGAGTTTCATAAACAATGTTAGGTTCGGTATCAAACAACAACGCATCGGTAAATTCATTTGCTTGGTTGATTGTGTGATGTAGTTGCTCCATCGTCATGACTAGGATGGTAACATCCTTGAGTTGAAGGTCATTGATTAAATGAACCACCCAATGTGAGATCTTCTTGATTGATTGGTTGTGAGGAATATCGGATGGTATTGAAGAAGAAGATCTGCGGATGAGGAACATGAACTTGAGGCATAAATGCGCCTTGACTCCTTGGTACTACTTGATGAGCTCCATTTGTAGAATTCATATTGTTGTGACAAAAAATGAAGCATTGATCCTACAAGCATAAAGTAGATAGGTTTAGTGATGCTGCATTCAAGAAACTTAAAATGAAAATGCAAACAAATGTGAATGAACTTACCATTGTCAAACCCATCGCGAGAAAAGTTATACGGACAAGGTTGCCTTGGTACTTCTACTCGCTCTTGACACCAGCTGCATTGATGAATGGTAAAGTGAAATCTATCTCTAGCAAGCTATGACGAGGGGCTCATTTTGTGTTCCATAAGTATAAGTCGTGGCATGGGTTAGAAGGCGGATAACTAGGTAACAAATGGATAGGAACAGCTTGGCTACCCACTGCTATCTCATCGGCATTGTGAATGATATGACTCGTGATATAAGCTCCAACACTATCGTCTTCCACCACATTATATTGATCCTCATTAACGCCCAAATAATGTTGGGCGCATATACCTACAATCTCCCTATCTCCAACTCTATCCAACTCTGGAGGATTTCAGGACTACAATCACACCTTATTATCGCCTCTGGAATCGTTCGGCCAAATAACAACTAACTCTTTTGTAGTTTTTTCTAGGTCATAAAAACTGACTCTCACTCGGATAAGCTGAGCATATTCATAATGTTCTCCTCGAGAATTCTCACTACCTAGCCATGGTTGCCAAATACATAATGCACTTTGGTTTTAGTGTCAATTTGTGCTCTTGCGTGGACCTTTGGAGTGTTTCTTCGTATCCTTTTGGCCTCCTCTTTTGGCCTCTCTTCCTTGATTTAATGTTAGTCTTCTTGAAGAGACTAATCTTTGGGAAAAGATCATAGTGTTCTCCGGAAGGTGTCTGACAAAGCAAAGGTTGCATGTTGCGGAAGTAATAATAGTACCAATACTCAAGTACCATAACCATGCAAGATAAATCCTTCCCATTCTCTGACCATCCATCAAGAAATTTATATGTATTACCTAAGGAAGCTAAACCCCAATCATATTCTCCAACTTTATCTAAATTATCCAGCAATAAAACCCACGTTTATCTACTCTTCCACTAGAACCCGCAATAAGAAAATGACCAAAAAACCAAAGAAAAGAATGCTCTTGTCAATACATCGCACATTCAACATTGTTGGGTTTTTCTCTACTATTAATGTAGGTTCTCAAGATACCAGGGGATATTGTAGTTTGCTTAGTGTTCAGTTATCAAATCCTTTGAAATCTTGAAAATACAAATCATCAAAAGCAACAATTTGTTAGCTCACCTAATCTGGCATAACTACTTGATTTTCGTAGGGTCACCAATTGGAATTCCGTTAAAATATACCAATCTAAAGGAAGGAGGCCAACATCGGACCTTATTCTCTTAGTACTTGGGTGCATAACCTTTGACTTGTACTTGGGTCTTTTGACCTCCATTTCGAGCTTAAATCAACACAATGGATATAATAAGTACAACTACAATGTAGCATATTCAATACAATATATTGAAAAACTCACCTCAACCCATCTATCGACTGGCATATGGTTCCACCTTTCGGCCATAGGCCTTTTTATATGTAGAAACTTTATGGTATTCATCAACCAAGCTACAAGTGGTAGATACAAAAAGTAAGTTAGTGGAAGTACTGATGGCCAAACAAGCAATTAAAACCAATAGTTTAATATTCCAGGTCTTTCACTGACCTGTTGAGATCCATCCTTAAATGACAAGCTACAACAACATTATGAACACAGGGTATCCCAGTGATCTCCCACACACAGCAACTGCAAGTTTTCTCTGTCAGATTAACCTCCCATCTTTTGGATGTTAGGTAGTTCATTACACACCACACAAATTGGATATCAAACAAGCTTGGTATCTCCTTTTGATATAATTCTATTCTTCATAATCCTATCACTAAAGGGACCAATATCAAACCTTCTTTTCCCATTTCTTGGTTATCATCTTTCTATCAAACATCAAACTCATCATCTTCAAGTTCAACCCTTCAAGAATCCTGTGAATAGGTTTGCATCTCACCTCCAATGCCCAAGCTGTTGAAACTTTAGAAAAGTTATTGTTACATGCTCACATTTTGAAGTATGGTCAAAAGTGGATCTAGCCCATTGGATTCTTTGAACATCTTCAAACCACTGGTGTGCATTCTTGTTATCTTTTTCCATAAGAGCCATGTACCTCTTGTGGTCTGTGTCTCTATAGGCCTTTGATGCACCCCATGCTAAAGTCTTCATGTGAATACCCTTGTGTTTAGTCTTAAAATTCTCATACATGTGTCTGAAACAAAATCTAGTCATATTTGAAGGAAATACTATTTCAAGAGCGAGAATCAATCCCTTTTGTCATGCGAGATGAATGTCAATGGTCTTGGATGCTCTAATAGCCTATCCTTAATAAGGTTGAGAAACAATAACCGAGTTCTCTTTGTTTTCACAATCACAAATGAATATTGCAAGAGGATACATACCATTATTCCCATCAAGTGCAACTATAGAAAGCATTACTCCTCCATATTTTCCACTGAGGTGACATCCATCTAGACATATGAATGGTCTGCATCCATTCTTGAAACCTTCTAAATAAGCATTAAAAAGCAGAGACAATAATGCATGAAATCCTTATCCATATCGATTTGCAACTACACCAATGGATCCTCTATTCTTATCCTTGATCTGCTCTAAAACCTCTGGTATCCACTTATATCCATCTTCATATGACCCAAATATCTTGCTCAATGCCTTTCCTTTACCTTTCCAAGATACCCAATAACTGATGTCTACTCCATGTTTGTTCTTCAATCTTTTGATAATCTTCTTAGTTTGCAATGAATGTTCATCCTCCAAGATATCAACTTCAATCACACTTGCTACCCAATCTGAATTTGCCATTCTCATTCTTTCGATTACCAGTTTGTTAACACAAGTGTGTTTATTAATATACTTGGTAACTTTGATAGTGTTCCCATCTTTTACTGATTGCATGTCATAAAAGATGAACCAAAAAAATTGTTAGTTGTTATCAAAAGAAAATTATGATTCAAATCATAATTACATGGGAAGTGGGCTTACTTGTGAACAAAAAAAGCCCGAATGGGCAAGTAATAACTTTACATTGGCACCTCAATCTCTTTGGATCATCCTTTATCTTCCTCACTTCAATACAATTTGCATTGCAAAACTTTGTCAACCATATCTTGTATTGACCATAGTGGGCCATGTCATACCTACTTCAAGTTCTTCTTCACCAGTGTCACAAGTCCATGGTTCTACTTCCTCCCCTTCTGCATCATCATACTTCTAAGGGGTATTTTGAGTTTCCTCCCCTTTAAAGATAGCTAATTAGCGTTTCCTCCCCAAATAGATTCAAATTAGCGTTTCCTCCCATCGTTAGGAATTTCGTCCATGGCTCGGTTAGATGACTCGGCTTTTTGTGCACGCGTGGCAAAGTCTGTACACGTGTTTTGTCACCTTCCCAAAATACCCTCGACTAAAAAACAAAAAGAAATACGTGTAAGGTGTCCGAGTAGTCACCTTTTCGTACACCTTTTTCGTACACGTGTAATTATTATATATATATATATCGAACTATAGTGGGCCATATCATACAGATCATCATACTTCTCTTGATCATCATACTGCATCATCATAAAGTTACTTGGTATGACTTTATGATTTCTTACCTTAAGTTGGTTCTCTAGTTTTTTCGTTAATCAATGAAAGTATCGCAAGAAATATCTTAAATTTGTTATCTTGTGTTTTCAAAAGAAGACACATTTTAACAATTAAATTAATATTATAGTGCATTATCGAGTTTTTTATTTTTTTAATTTTTTTTTTGTATTACTTATTAGGTATGATTAGGAGAGAAATCCTCAACTCCACCTTTCTTACAAATACTACAAAACGTTAGTATAGGAGAACCAAACACACTAACGAAATTACATTACCCAGCCGATTCCTATAATTTTATGGAATGCGGAATCACGATAACTATCTTGAACCATTGTGCCAATTAATCAATCACTGAACAAGAACAATGAAACTTATGAATGATGGATGTGAATTGGTGAAAAAGTAGAAGAAGAAAGACGTGAGTTGTCATGAATGAGATGATATGAATAACCACGAGAAGATTTCATCTCTATGGGAGTAAAATTTTCCGAATCCAATTAGAAACAAGAAATAGGAGTCCTACTTGTACACTTGAAATTTGTCTTGGATATAGTTCGAGTTGCAATTAAAGTCGATTTACCAATTCTATTAGGAAACATCATAATAATAACGGTATACTAAAAATAAAAAGTGTCGTGAGTGAGGTGCATGAGGCTACGCAATGTGTAGTTCACACCAAATGCCTAGTGAAAATTGGAAAAAAAAATAGTTCGATATTTATATAATAATTACGTGTGTCTCTAGAAGTCCCAAGTAAAAATAATTTGAATATAGTTTCAATTGCAGGTGGATCAAAGGATAATTGATAAAATTTAATCGTGCTAGTTTGATTGTTTATTGTGTTATATATTTATTTATTTTGATGAACCATACCAAAATATCATAAGCTCAGCCAGGCTTGGGTTAATATTCAATATTTTTTGGATTGTATAATCAATCTATCTAACAAACCTTAACATTTTAATACTAATTCAGTGTACCAAATAAAAAAAAATATATAAATGGTTGTTATCTAGTTTACTTGATAAACAATCTTTATGTATTTTTAATTATATTATGAAAAATAACTTTTTGATCCACCTCTGACTTCTTCTTAAAGACATATAAAATGAGGGAGGGTTCGATATGTATTAGATACAAAAATATTTATCAGTAGAAAACATATAAAAAGTTTCTTTTTATCGATACTTGTCTCCATAGGTTTACTACTGTACATGTATGACGGATTATATAATTTTAAAAGCTTGGATATTTTGTATAAATAATAATGTAAATCATATCATGTTTGTAACCGTAAAAAACATAAATTTAGGAAATCTCTTTTAAAAAACTTGTATTAATTTATTTTTCTTAATGAAAAAATCGGATCAATGTAATAAACTCATAATGTATAGTATGACTTTTTTTGATCATAATTATGAGGAACCTAATCAATGCATATTCACGAAAAGAGATTACAATTCTTACACTCATCGGATGTTTTGGTGGGATGAGACTGAGATAGTCGGATGCGGCGTTTTCTCTTAAAATGTTATCGTAAAATTTAAGCTCAAAAATCCATTTTGTTTTGTATTCTAGATAACACATGGATACCACAAAAAGTTATATATATATATATAAAGAATGTGCACAACTAAACGTGTCGACTTTCGTGAACTTTCTGACTTAGTTAAACCAAGTTAGATTTATTTGTTCACTCAAAATATATCTGCCAAAGCAAACAACATCAGAAGAAATCTTAGCTTGGGCTCAAAAATAACCACAAGAATATATCGCATCACTAGAATCCTTACCTCCAGTGCTACCAAGAGATTCACCGATTTTTAGCCACTCAAGAAGCACTAAAAGGATCTCCACAATCTCCGTAAGATGGTCCACCTCGAATATGAAGCTGGATTAAGATTAATACAAATTGTAATGGCTTTAACTCAACCTTTAGGAATTACTACTCATGCGAAGCTGCAGAAACTTGGGCACTTGCTTTTGGCATCAAGAACAACAAGCGAAAGGTAATGGACAAGGTTCTCTTGAGGCAGATTGGAGAACCTTTTGCACTTCATCAAAATCCCTACTCCCTCATCTTGGCACATCTCAGAATGATTAAGGAAATAAAGAATAGAATGCGAAAGATTTCACATGATGCTTTATCCGACACAATACAAAGAAGGAAATCAAGTAGCGAGATGGCTTGGCCAATCATCCGGCAGACGAACGAGAAATTTTCGGCGAAAAATTGAGACCGAGAGCAATCTCGGTTTTATTAGTCAAACGCTTTCCATGACTCTGTCGGTACTACATACCACTGTAACATATTCTATTGCTAAAATACATGCTTCTAAACTAAACTACATAAAAGCGAAGCGAATTAGTGAAACATGTGGTATGCCTTAGCATATTGTTCTGGTATGGAGCGGCCGGTGCATTGCGTGCGCATCTTAGATTTTGTATGGCTTAGCGTAATGTTTGGAATGACTAGTCCATGTTATTTCAACCTCTCAAAATCCCAGGAGGCCTGAACTAAAGGGCTAAACCTAACAGCCTTTTATCTGTGGGCCAAAGCCCATTCCAATGTCAGTTGGTATCAACCTCAGCCCCAGATTCGGAGGCATCCACACCATTTCACTCCTAAACCTTCTTCTCTCCTCTCCGCAGACAAAAACTAGGTTTTTCCACTTGAGAAAACAATAAAGGAAGGCAAAGTTTTGATTCATTTTCTTAATCTATAACAAATAATGGCAAGCAAAAAACAGAAGGTAAATCCTCTTTCGATCCTTGTTTCTGAATCATTTTTTTTTCCTGAATTTTTAAATGTTTAATTCAATTATTTTTTTTTTTTTTGATTATGATTACAGTTCATTGCCGATGGAGTGTTCTTTGCCGAGCTCAACGATTATTGTCAAGAGGACTCGTACGGTCGTACTCAAAATGCCCTAGGTATAAAACCGAAACTCTTTTACTCTTAT
>JAJJWW010013281.1:0-68237 GCA_023531295.1 Papaver armeniacum
CTTAAATCTATGACAACCCATCGTTTACTCTTCATTCATGGCTTCATTGCGGCACGTCATCATCTTCTACCCCATTTCACCGAGCTTCATATAGCGGCCACCAACACCATCAATGACATCGATTTCTCGGACCCAACGGCAGCATCGATTTACTTCTCTTGTTTTTGTTGCGAGCAGACTCACCCATCTCGATTTCTCGAATAACGGCGAACGTCTCCAATTTTTTCTTGACACTAACATCATCGTCTCTTCGATTCCAATTCGAGAAGCTAACCCATTTTTCGATTCAACAATCGACCATCAAATCCTAGTTTCACGATTCCGAATCAAACCCAACCTTCCTTGAAGTTCATCAATTCATCTCCAAACTCGGCTTCTTTATTTCACTTCCAATTGATCAACAACAACAAGAACGAAGAAACCCTAACTCCTTCAATCCCCGGCTTGAATTCATCATCGATTTCCATGAGACTCTTTAGTCGTCACCAACCCATCTTTATTCTTCATCTAACCTCAGCCACCGAAACCCATTAACTCATACCAGATCCCCATTAATTCTTCTTATTCCCCGAGTTTCTTCATAACACCAACAACCACTCAAATTCCACTAATGATCATCGGCTGACTCTTCTCATGCTAAATCTCGGATTTCAAAGAATTTCTCGATCTTAGTTTGCATCGATTTACTTTTCTTCTCTCACAATTTCAACTCTCTGGACCAACAACGGCAGCATTTGTGTTTCTCACTTTCGGGAAAAATAGAAATGTGAATGATTGAGAAATAAGTTCTCGGTTTAGGTTATAGAGAAGTAGGTTATATTTAATGCCGGTCACCTTGATAAGGGTTAACCAATTTACAACCCCTTAACATCAGCTGGTTCTGCCTTTAGTGCTTCTCCAAAAGAAAGTTGCTCCTTAACCTCGCTCGCAGCCTCCTTTTAGTGTTTACCTATAAAATGATAAATTTCTCCTTTTTTCTCAACTGGGTGATTTCTTCTTATTTCGTCCGTGCGACTCCATAGTATCTATAAGACTCAAAACAAGAGTAAAATACATAATTTACAAAGCTAAAAAATAACGAAGAAAGCATAAACTATAGATAGTAAATAGGATGTATTCTACACCCTATCATCTTACTATCTTCTCTTATCTAACTTTCCATTTTCGCAGAACATCTATAACCTTTACGATGAAGCCATTCTTCTTTACTCATTCCCTGATCCTATGGATAACAATGCCCTTCTTGATTACCTCAATGATTCTTTGAATAGCTTTTCAAATAACAAGATTAATCTCTTTTCTCTAAACGCCTCTATCTTAGTTTTGAAAGATAAAATTAGTACTTTAAGGAAGAAAATCAGGTGATCTCATAGATGACAAAAGATCGCATTGCTATTCAAGGTGCTCAAGCATTAGAGAATTCCAAAATCTCTTCTTGAAGTTCAAATTGAGCAAGGATGAATCTATCCCAAAATGTTATTCTTAGCGAAGAGAGAATCAAATTCCTCCCTTCTTCATGTAAATAATAGATGATGAATTTGCTTGGACTGCGAAGGTTTTAGATGATGCCGAAATAATTTAGGTGTTAACGTTAGTCTTCAAGTTGAGCATACTACTAAGTTAGGGATATGATTTCCGACAGAGAAGGTTGTTAATTATTTTCTTTATTTAACCTGTTTTTGCCTTTCATAAAATTGTCATAAAGTTGCTGATTCAACGTTATATGTTCGAGGGACTGAAGCAAGGTTTCAAAAGAGAATTGAAGAACTTGAATTAGAAAAACTGACTTGCCAAGAACCTTTTCTTCGGGATGATAAGTATTCTAGGCTAAAAACCAAGCTAAAGATCACATGCGCGAATTTTAGAATGATGCTATTCTTTTTCGGCAATTAAACTATTGAGATGGTCTGCGACGACAATAACATCCCCTCGGTCTAAGTATCCTTGCCTTCTTGAAGAAATCCCAAAATATGCCTTCTCCGATATCTCCATTATAGCGATACTAGTGTCCAGTATTGAGAATGGGAGCTGCATCGTCCTAATCAAGATTCTCGTGTCGCGCACAATTGAAAGTTAACGTCACACTTAAGGAAAATATAGATTGTCCATTGGTCTCAAAGATAATAACGGCCACACATGCGATCCAACAAGCATAGCTTATTTTCTAGCCAGAACTGGGAAATCACCCGTAGTGACCCCTGAGGGCCCACTAGTGCCCTAGTCGATCGAGTCTTATTCCCCTCATTCACAAGCGCTTCGAACGCCGACCCAAACATGGGCGTTCGCGCTGTATAAAAATAGCTCAAGCACGAGATCGAGATAAAGGTCTCAAAACGCACGCGTCCGTCCAACTTATCCGGCCTAGTTGGACGGCCACCGCGTCTCGACCAATCAAAGAGGTGCCAAAGTGTTCACCACTGCTCGACTCCCCGGGTCGATCGACCTACCCACGAAAAGTCCTTAATGCATCAAGTCGTTCGATCGAACTAGGGTAGAAGTGGCAGTTTTAAAAACCCTAATAGGTGTTTGCGGCAATATGCAAATCGATCATGACCATCCATTTTTGCCAGCGGAATCGAGTGGCTTAGATCTAATTTTAGGTGGCCCAGAGATGTCGGCATGCTCACCGGCAACCCACCTTTGCACAAGGTCGACGACCCGCTCGAACCGACACGCAGCGCCTCGACTCGCTCGCCCAAAAGGGGGCTACCACATGATAGACACATTTATGTGTCTAATTTATCCCTAAACGTTTCGTATTGTTAGTACTCTTTTTGTCCTTATTATGGTGTTTTTGTGTGTTTGTAGGTATTTTTGGAAATAAAGATTGTTGGAAAATTCGGCTCGAAAAGTTGCTCTAACACCCCTAGGAGGACACATATCTCAAATTCAAATTTAAAAATTAAGGAAAATGATGTTTATCACCTGTCAAATTTCAATCAAGAATCTGGAGGTGTTATAGGGAGACTAAATGGCTGAAAATTTATGGGATTGTTCTGGGACATATATAAAGCTATTACAAGTGTTTTGGTCGATCAAATTTGGCTGAAAAATCCATTGAGAAGAAAACAGGAAGCACGTGCATGAGAGGAAAATTCACTCGGATTTGGAGAATTTAAACGTGTTATCGCTTCATGTCTAATGACTCGAGCAACACTTTGACCTTGAAAAAGATAAATAAGGAGTTTTTTCACTGTAGAAACGCATGAGAAGCTAAATCGGGGAAGAAAATATTCCCATAATATTTTCTTTTTAATGCCCGAGTTCAATGAAGAATTATGGCGTGATTAAATGAGGATTACGAGTATAAATATGCTCGGATCACGGAAAGGGGGATGGAGTGATTGGGAGTAAACGAGAGATTAACGGCGTGAGAAATCACGAGTTGCGAGAGAAGTTTCTCTTGCGAAGAACACGAAGAACCTAAGAACAGACCACCCAAAGACCATCGTTCTTCAACGGGTGTTAACGACAAATATCCTGGTCGCAGTGCTACGGGTCGCTGACAGGTTAAAGTTTTATTTATCGCAACAAAGTGCCAATTGTAACAAATATAAGTGTTACGAATCTCTGTTTTCATATATTTTCATCCTTGTAAGCACCTTTGAGCAATGAAATCATACTTTGAGCGTGTTTCCAACATGATGAGCTAAACTCCAACACCGGGATGACGGAGAGAAGACGAATTTCATACATGGGTAAAATTATTAAATTCTTTTTAAGACTTTTGCATTAATTTTAATTGAAATATGATTTGAATTAATTGGTTGTCATTTAATTTGATGAGGTATGCTTAGCTTAAATGTTTTGATACATCATGCTTAGGATTTACAACCAATCTTTTGAGAATCTTTCTTGGCAAAAATAAGAGTCCATGTTTTTATTTGTTGAGCGATAATTGTTAAAAGAATTAATATTTGAAACTTTTGTTATGAGTTTGGCGAATCCTAAGTCCCAAGACATCTCTTCATCCCGTGACAATATTTGTATATATTTTTCTTTTATTTTCTTTATTAATTCTTAAAATCAATCTCATCAAGTCCGAGTGAACGACAACCCTTCTTACTACAACATCATTGAAAATAACCATCACCACGCGGCCCCTAAAACCCTAAAATTTAAGGCCAATGATAGTGGACAACTCGCCATGATTGATCCTTGCCATCTAACTTGCCCTAGTTGGATGGCATAGATTTATCTTTCAAACGCTAACAAGCAAAGATTTAGATCACCGGCCATTCTTTTCCGCACGGGGAGTGACCGACCAAGTCATATCACATCCATAGGGTCCTCAAACGATCACCCAAAGATGGCCGGTCGTGCTACTTTTAAGACGTTCAATCCGTGACTGATTCGATCGTGCTCAAAAACAGCGATGCTTCTAACACATCGATTTTTTTCATGCTGCTTATTCGAAAGCGATGCTTTACATACATCGATTATGAGAAATGCTTTATAAATATTGGTTTTACAAATACTTTGTTATTTAACCTAAAAGCAACGTGGTGCTTACTTTAGCGGCAAGTCACATGACTTGACCCATTCACTCGAGACATCAAACATGTTACAAACTTGGGGATGCTCATTGGGTATTGATCTCGCGGTTTACGGTGCGGCGTGCAACGCGCCCATTACGAGAAGGTGACGGGTGTAGATGGTGGATTTTCGACAAAAGGGTAAAATTTGTAAAACTATACTCCTGATCCGGCAAATCGGATGAGTATTGAGGCCCATGTCTCTCATTAAAGCATGAAAGCTCATGCCATAAATCTCGGACCGAGAAGCCCGTCTCTCGAGTATATGTAGATGTGTAGTCTCCCACTCGAGGCCACGACACATCTCATGAATATCGAGCAATTTCAAGAATTACCTCGATCCGGCAATCGGATGATTACCGAGACTCATGTCTCTAAGCGTGAAAGCTCATGCCATAAAACCTACGATCGAAAATCTCTGAGAAGATGTAAATGTGTAGTCTCCCACCCGAGACCACGGCACATCTCATACTTGTATAGAATCGCAAGATCGACGGCTCCTAGACTGACATGCCTGCTAGTATAGAGCAATAATGTCTTCGAGGATGCAACCATGTTTTCCTTGACTATACAAGAGGAATATGACACTCCAGCAAGTTCATATTGCTCAACCCTCGATAATTAATGCTCCTAGATATCAAACCCAGCTAGTATAGAGCCACCGGTTAATTATCTCTAATTGCATGAATATCCAAAGAATATTCGATTTTCTTCGTTATATTTCGTCACTTGATTCCGTGGTTATTCCCAGAAGAATTCACGGGTTAGTGATAAATATTCAACGAGACAGGCATCTGAGCATCGAATAAGCCCTGACTAAAATGGTGCAAGTGTACTTGGCAATAATGCACAGCCCAACATTTGAATGCGCAAACGAGCATTTCAAAATACGAATGAATGATGAACCTATGCAAAATAGGAAGGAAAAATAATAATAATAAAATATTAGCAAAGGCGCCAGGGGATCGGGCTCATCACCGCCGATCATGTCGTGGCGATCTCCCGCGCCCAATTTTATATTTTGTCATATTTTATTATTTTCCCGATCTCGTGGAAAATTCTCTCGTTCGAGCAAATCTCCTTCGTTTCAAGGAAATTCTCTAATCTCATGATTTTATCAAAGAAATAATAAAATTAGGGAAAGGTGTCGCAGGATCGAGCATCAGTGGCCGACCATGCCCTACATGTGGGCGGGTCCCACACCTCACGTCCCCATTATTTTATTATTTCTCTCAAATTATGAAAATTTCCGATTTCATGAATTTTCCTAAAACCATGAAAATTCCTAATTTTATGAATTTCTCTAAAATCATGAAAAATATTATAAAATTAGGAAAAACTGCGTGGGACCTGCTCTAGCCTACTGACCATGCCCTAACGGTCCACACGCCTATTATTTTATTATTGTTTGTTTTTTTGTTTTCCTAATTCCATGAAAACTCCCTGATTTCAACAAAATACCTTGGTTTCAACAAATCTCTTTGATTTTATGAAAATTCCCTAAAATCATGAAAAATTACATAAAATTGGGAAGAGTGCCCTGGGACCGGTGCTCGTTGGCCTACCATGCCTTGGCCATCTATAGGCCCCACACTCCATCATTCCCTATTTTATTATTATTATTTTATCTCCCTCATCTCATGGAAGTTCCCTAATTTCATAAAACTCCGGTTTCATGGAATTTCCTCAAATCGGAAGAGAAAGTACATAAAATTACATAGAACCGGGAAAGTGTTGACCGTGCTTGTCAACCTACTGTCATGCCCTAGCCGTGGTCGGTCCCACACCTTGCAATTCCCTCGTTTTATTATTTTTCATCATCTCATGTTTTTCTTAGTTTCAAAGCAAAACCTGGATTCTGCGTATATTTTTTCTTAATGTTGCTCAAATGCGCATTGGAAAATACCGAAACTCTCAGATCGAGACACGGACACTATGGTGACACAAGCACATCCCCTTGACCGACCAAGGGTGGCTCTAAGGCCTGCAAACAGCCGGGTCCCACATGTTTTAATGATTTTAACCTAATTTGCTCAATTGCTCATATTAGGTTCAAACTCTTTCCAAACAATTAGAAGTTTGCTTAAACGACCATCCATTGGTCCCACGGCCACCAAGAGTCGGTCCCACGACCTCTTGGTAGGTTCCTCATCTCTTCATGGCTAGGTTTTATTATTTGTCGCTCACACGAGCATTATTTCAATAAATGATTAAACCAACATTTAATCATTCTTTCACCAATCGGTCCTCAAGAGACTTTGGTATTTTGCTCATCGGGGCGTACATGGTGGACTCGTCATCCCATGTAGCCGGTCCCTACTTCACTCTGAGATTGATTTTCAATAAACCATCATTTTAGTAAACTTAGGGTTTTGAATCCATAGCTCTGCAGTAAAAACATGATTCTCGAGCATATTCAAATACTCGATATATTTTTATGTTGATTCCATGATCAACATTTTTATTTAGTTTATCTGACCAGCGATCGGTATCTTAAATTAATATTTTATTTGGTCCTGCCTACCAAGAATTCATCAAATGAGCAACATTCGCTCAAACCGGCAATATTCGCCTCAAACCGGCAATATTCGCCAAACCGACAATATTTGCTCGAACCAGCAATATTTGCTCGCATTCAAGAATATTGGTTCTACTATCAATATTATTCGACAATTCGGAACACGGTTGCTCGTCTTAGGTAATCAACATAATAATACCTCGTCTCAACAGACATATTTGATTCATGAATTTCTTAACATTTGCAAAACATGTTCAATTCAAATACATGGACTCATCGTCCCACAAAGTCAAGAATCGACTCCACAATCACGAGATATCAATCGTGTAAGATCGAATATCGAAACATTAATATCCTTGTGAAATCTTTGAATCCACACACTGCGAAGACGTCGCATAGATTGATTATAGAAATGACGTACCGGATGACGACGACTGAAACACGAGAAAGATATGAAGACCTAGTGAGATTGAGGAGTGTTGCGAGATTTAACATTATTGTACTCATGAGAATATCGGAAGCCGGATCCGAAAATAAAGGGGACCTTAGTCAGTCATCCACTATGTAATGTCCTATATAAAGGACAGAGTAGACTTAAGAGAGGAGATCTTTTTGAGAGTAAGGAGATAGTTTTGAGGAGAGAGAAAAGTCTAGAGTTGCCGTTGTATTCTTGGTTTCATTTTTTCTTAGTACAATTTCTAAATCCTATTAATAAAAGTGTGATTCTTGATACTTAAAGATGAATTAATTATTATGAATTCTTGTGAGGGATGTATTGTAGGATTTCCCCAACTACATAATGGCGCTAGAAACAGGTTTTGAAGAAAAAGATTAAAGATTGTTATTAAGGTTGTTTAAATCAAGAAAATGATGAAACAAATGGATAAATCAGCAAAAGTAGAGAAAAGTAAAATCAAGGAATGTAACCAAAGATTGGAGTGTAATTTGATCACAAAAACAATGATTAATGAATTCCATGAGAACATCGTAGGGAGAATACATAAACGAGAATTTGAAGGAAAGAAAATTGTGACGGTAGAGAAGACATCACCTTTGAGAGATTGGGAAAAGCATTTAAAATTACGTTCACGGCGGTTAGAAATACCAAAAGAAAATTTGAGCCACACATTTTGGTAGTCAAGAATCCACACGTGAAAGAAAAGGAGAAATAAGCAAAAACTATGGAAGAATGACGATAAAATGTGAACTTTGGTGGATACGGGGAGTTCGGTGGATATAATGTTTTACCATACATACAAAGAAATGGGGTACAAAAATGAAGAGATGTCTCCTTCAACTTATCATATTCATGGCTTTGGCAAATCTGTAATAAAACCAAAAGGGGAAATAGAGATGCGAATTTTGCTAGGAGAAATTGAAACACGGATAACATTATGTGTGGTGGATATGGAATCGCCATACAACATGTTGTTGGGAAGACCATGGATACACGCAATTAAAGCTGTAGCGTCAACATTACATCAATGCATTAAATTTCATATGCCAAGTGGGATTGGAGAAACTAGAGGGGATGTAGATAAAGCGAAATTATGTTATCAAATTGAAGTGAAGCAGTATGAAGGACGTGTAGAGAAGCAGAAAAATCGCAGAAAAATGGCGAAGGAGGCAAATAAAGAAGAAGAATTTAGAACTTACATGATAAGAGCAGAGGAAGGAAAAGGAATACCTAGCTAAATTTCGGAAGAAGGGAATGGATCTCGCGAAGGAGATAAAAGAACCAACACCTATGAGAGAACCCGAGGCCGATTACACTGCAAAGTGTAACCAACAAAGGAAGTGAATATTGGAACCAAAGAAGCACCCAAAATACTAAAAATTGGAACTAAGATGGAGGCAGATGAAGAAGATAGAACTATTAACTGCTGCGAGAATATAAAGACATTTTCGCATGGAATATGGATGAGATGCCGGGAATAGATCCGTCTGTGGCATGTCATAAGTTGGAGATTGACAAAAATGCAATACCATTCAAACAAAGAATCAAAAGATCGCAACAATGTATCATCCCAAATAGAAGAAGAATTGAAGAAGATGCTTGATGCAGAATCATAAGACAAGCTAAATATCCTGAGTGGATAGCAAACATGGTAGTGGTTCCAAAGAAGAATAAAGGGATAAGAATTTGTATAGATTTTAACTGATCTAAATAAAGCTTGTCCGAAAGACAGTTTTCCGCTACCAAATATTCCACAGTTGGTAGAATCGGCAGCGGGAAATGATAGAATATCTTCTCTCTAGATGGATATAAAGGATACAATCAAATCCCTCTCGTTGAAGAAGATCAAGAACACACTCGCTTTTTTTCGCTCCAAGAGGATTATACTATTATACAAAAATGCCATTTGGTTTGCGTAAATGTTTGGAGCAAAATACCAAAGGATGGTAGAGAAAGTGTTTTGCGAAGTGGATACATAAAACGTTAGAGGTGTATGTGGATGACATGTTAATAAAAAGTAAAGAAGCAAAAGATCATGTCCAAGATTTGAGGGAAATTTTGAACAAATGAGATATTTTAACATCAAAGTAAATCCAGAGAAGTGTATTTTTGGGGTTGCATCGGTGGAAATTTTTTGGCTACATTGTATCAAAAGAAGGAATACAAGTTGATCCAAAGAAAGGTGCAAGCGATTCGTGACATGCCAACACCAAAGAACAATAAAAGATGTACAAAAGTTAAACGGACTCTTAGCTTCGCTAGGGAGGTTTGTTTCGCGATCATCAGATAAATGCAAACATTTCTTCAACATACTCAAAAAGGGGACGAAATTTAGATGGACGGATGAATGCGAGAAAGCTTTGCAAGGAATAAAAGACCATCTGATGAATATATCTATTTTGCAAAAGGCGAGAACCGGGGAGAAGAATTATTAATCTATCTTGTGACAACTTCGCACGCATTAAGTGATGTGTTATTACGAGTAGATGCGGAGTTGAGAGACCAATCTATTACATCGAAAAAACCTTCAATATGAGCAGAAAATTATTCAAAAATTGAAAAATTAATTTTGGCATTAGTTTATGCAGCATTCAAACTTCATATATATTTTTTAGCACATACGTAAAGGTATTGACAAAGGTACCCATTGAATCGCAATGAAGAATTCAAAAAGGTCACGAGTTGAGAGATGGAATGCACAAATAGGACATTTCAAAAATCAAGTATGAAGTACTATCTTCACCCAAATCACAAGTTGTCGCAGATTTCTAGCGAGAATTTCCTCTAGAAGATGATGAAGGTGTGGAGGAAATGATGGATATAGAAGAAGAATATGGAAATCCAAGAGATCTATTGACGTGAGCCAAATAGATGTGAAGTGTTGGTGGATGGATCATCAAATGGATAAGGTAACTGCACTGAATTGTTTTGATTTCTCCAAAGGGCATTAAAATGGCTTTTTCCTTCGATTGGAGTTTACATCCACCAATAATGAAACGGAATATGAAGTCAGTAATGCATGCTCCGAAATTCATAATAGAAATGAAGTTGGAAAATGTGAGAATCAAGAAGTGACTCGCAGCCTAGTCATTCGACAAATAAAAGAGAATACACTACAAATGAACCATCTTTGAAGAAATACAAGAAAATTGTTGAAGAATTGTCGGTGAGAATCCCAAAAATAAAATGGAGACACATATCAAGAAAAGATAACGGACTCGGGCAGATGCTTTTGCTTTTGCTTTTATCTCAAGTATGATGACAGCCCCAACTGCGAGATGCATAAAGATACAGACACTTTTATCACCATCAATCAATAAAGAAGCAGAAGAAGAGGTAGATGTGATGATCATAGAAGATGGAGAGCAAACACCGTTATCGAAGATTGGAGAGCCGAACTTCATGCATATCTGATGAGAGGAGAAACACCAAGAAATAGGCTGGAGGCGCATAAATTAAAAAGTCTTGCGACAAATTATGAACTAAGAGATGGGATATTGTACCAGAGATCCTTTAATGGACCTTCACTCAGATGTTTGACACGAGAAGAAGGGAAAAAGTGTTAAAGATCTTGCATAGTGGGGATGCTTGGCAATCACATCGGCGGAAGATCTTTGGCATACTGAGCGAAAATACAAGGCTATTGCGGCCATATATGCATGAAGATGCGAAACGAATATCAAGACGTTGCGAAGACTTCCAAAGGCATGGAAAGAAAATACAAGCACACAGGAGCACCATTAAAATCTTCAACAAGTGTATGGCCTTTTGGAAAATGGGGTTTAGATATTGTGGGACCGTTTTTACCGTGGTCTGGACAAAGAAGATATTTGATTGTCGCTACAGACTATTTCACAAAATGGGCAGAATTAAAGGAAGTACAACACATTACGCGACAAAGATGTTTTTACGTTCATATTTGAGAATATCATATGCAGATTTGAAATCCCCGCACAATTGGTATCTGATAATGGGAAACAGTTTGAGGGACAGAATATAGAACTGTTACTTAATGCATTTAAGATAAAATATGGGAAGTCAACTCCTTTATACCCTCAGGCAAATGGGCATGCAGAAGCAACAAATAAGACAATGTGAGATATATTGAAGAAGAAATTAGAAGGGTATAATAAAGCATGGTGCGAACAGTGCATAATGCAAGTATGGGCTTACAACACAACCAGCGAGAAGCTACGGGAATGTCACCTTTGTTTAACATATGGAGTTGAGGCCGTGCTTCCAACGAAGTTATTATTCCAACAACAAAGAGAGAAGCTTGGGAGAAAAATCTTAGTGCGGGTATTATCTTAACCAAATTAGATGAATTAGAAGAAAAAAGAGAAAGAGCTCTACAACATATGGAAAACTACCAGCGAAGATTAGCCCGAGAATATAATAAACGTGTTAAAACACGCGAATTTCAACCAGGTGACTTGGTGCTTTGCGAGAAACACCAATATACCAACGATAAAGTGGTGGAAAGCTTGCGAAAAAATGGGATGGACCTTATATCATCAAGGATATAGTTGGAACAGTGGGCATATAGATTCATGGATCTGAGGGTAAAGATGTGGGGACGCCGACTCGATAGACCATGGAGCTGAAGATTATACTTAAAGAGATATTACCCGTAAGAGATTGTGGGGAAAGAATAGACTGCGAAATGATGTATGATTGAAGCAAAATGAATCAAAGATTTCATTCTTATTCTTGTGAAAGAATTATTGCGAGATTATACAAAACAAAAGAAAGAACATGCGAAAATTTCGCTGAGATAATAACAAGAGATAATCAAAGATCGATAAAATAATCGAGATAGAGGCGAACCTACTATGGCGTACACCCTAGTTCGCGAAATAAAAATTTCGCAAGAGGCAAATGTAAGACCTAAAGTGCGTTATAGAAGGGGTACCTATTGCATGGCTCGGGGAAAAGGTTACACCCCCCTAGAACCTCGAGTCATAGAGATTTGGGGTCAATAAAGCCCATCCGGAGAGGTACCTTGGATTTTCAATCTAAGTTTATGACTTAGGTTGGACGACCGAGGGTCTCTTCTAAGGAGTCGACATCCGATCAAGGCGCCGAGGTACACGGTTGAGCCAAGAGTGCCCGGGGGCATTTGAAGTGTCTCGGCCATTTTGGCAAGTCTTGGCTTATCGCACTCGGCCTGATAAAAACTCCACTTAGGGTGCAGTCCTCGTAACCATAAGCCCTATAGGCAAAAGGGATAAGAGGCTGCGAAAACAACTTGGTTGTTGTTAAGACCGGATGGGAGGAGCTAGCCTTGTAGGGCGAAGTACGCCTCCTTGAAGGGGCAACCTGGGGAAGATAAGGGCGCACCTCCATTAGGGAGCCGATAAGTGTCTTAAGACGCAAATATCATGAGGCTTTTACTCACGGGAGTATCAAGGCTTGTCATATTTGTGCAACAATCCTAAAGAGGCAATAATACAAAAGAAAATATAAGACGAGATCAATGGGTCATTGCATGCAAGTGTAAAAGACGTCTGCGATTTCTGGCCGCAAGACGACAATGTCACTGGGGCTTTATATTCGCAAGAATATTTAGGCCTGTCATATTGTCGCATGAAAAATATCCTACAGAGGCAATAATACTAGAGAAATGATAAGGTAAGATCAATGGGTCATTACATGAAAGTGTAAAGACGCCCCGCGATTTTGTCACAATGACAAGAGGTGGCAAAATAAGACCTTTAACTAGGAAGGCAAAATAAGACCACACAAGAGAAAAAATGAAATCTTGGAAGAAACCAAGAAATATTGAATTGCGAAAATTCAACGAAACAACACCATGAGACCGAGGCATGAATACATGTTGCTTTTCAAAAGTAACTCGCTTTAATCTTTCACTTGAATATAAATAATGAGATCTTTCATCGCAAGAAAGATAATGAGAGGCAGTATGGGAATTGCTCGCTAGTAAGAAGAGTAATAAAAGAGTAAAGACATCTCAAAGGAGTAAAATTACAAAAGAAGTTCAATTCTCAACATCAACTTTTTCCCCAGAAGGAGATAACGAACGTTCTTCACCAATTTTATCAGCTTCACCAATTTTTTCACTTTCACCGCTTATTTCGGTCTCGCTGCATCTTCCTTCATTTCGGTTTATTATAGCTTCTTCTTCATCCGGGTTATTATCAACAGTTTCATCATTAGGAGGAATTTCCTCTTTACATTTGCGAGATCTTCGCCACTTTCATAATCATAATCACTATCATGAGAACAAGGAATTTCATCATCATCTACTTCCAAAGGTTCGACATATATATGAGCAAGAGATTTGTACAATAAGACATTATTCACAAGAACTTCAAATTTCCCGAGATGAAGTTGGCGAATGAGTGCTTTACGATGATTCCTACTCGTATATCTTTGGAGTAAGGGAGATAATCAAATCTTCTTTCCGCCCGATCGCGACAACGAGCAAGGGTAGCGGCAAGTAATGCATTCTCTTTGATCTTGGCATAGCTAGATTCCAAAGTAGAAAGGAGGAGCGAAGATTTTTCTGCATTCTAAAAAAACAAAAATAAAGAAAACTATTCAGCGAAGAATTTGCAAGGAAGATATCATAAAAAGACTTAACAAAGGAAAAATGATCGAGGCAGTCAAATTTTATGACTACCTTCCTTTTGCGAGATAAGATATTGGGTTAAAGCCAAGCAACTATTCTCCAAGTGGTCCATGGCATTGTCAAAATTATCTCCAACCAAACCTTTCAATCGAGATCGCAAATTTTTTTCATTAGAAATGAGTAAGGTGTTTTCCTTCGCAAGAGAAGAGTAGGATTCTTCTAACTTGGAATATTGATCCTTGAGTTGGCTTGCTTTTACACTTAATGTTATTCTACCCCGGATAAGTTTGTCCCTCTCAACAAGAACTTCTTTAAGTTTACTTCTCAACGAACATAGATATTGTTCTTTCTCATTACATACTTTTTGACAAATGTTAAGTCGCTGCGAAGAGATCGCCACCTTATTTAAAACAACTCGCTTCTTTTGAGATAGAGTTTCATTTTCATCTGATAAAGTTTCCAACTCCAAATTAGCTTTAGTCAAAGAGTAAGAGAGGCGAGATAATTCACTACTTAATAAATCTTGCTTCTGAACTAATTGAGCATTCTCTTTGGTAAGATTATCTATTTGATCAACGAGTATGTATGAAGATTATCTAATTAGTTATATTGATCCATCCAAGCATCTCTATCCATTCGGGCTTCTTCAAATGTGGATTCAAACCGATATATCTCCATTTTTCGTTTCTCGGTTTAAAGCTTAAAAGTTTAACAAGAGATTTTTTTAAAAAAAAAAAAAAAAAAGATTCAAACTAATACACCTTTTAATTCTTCATTATTTTTGCGAAGATTATCACGATCCAGCGAAACATTCTGAAGCTTTTGGCTCTCAAGATGAAGAGTGTCACATTTCAAGGTCATGGCTAGGAGGTTATTCTTCAAAATTTCAACTTCTTGTTCTAAGGATGTTTGCGAAACCATCATGTCAGAGCCAAAATATTTACTCAAAATCTCGTAGACATTGGATTTGATGGGATCAACGGAGGTTTTGACATCATCCAGGATATCTGATAAAACCTTGAAAGCCATATCCATCCCCTCCAGATTTTCTTTATTAAAAGGGAGAGATTCGGATGAAGAAGTGATGATGACAGAATATGGGAGAGTTGAATCATATTTCGTCATAGATATGTCATTCAAAGATGAAATTTGATGAAGGTTAATGACTGGGGCTGAGGCAGTATCAAGAGAAGAGGCATTGACAGCAGAAGAAGAGAATGGTTCATTCGCAATAGAGTTATCACGGGGAATTTCATTTATAGAAAGGTCGGGTATAGGGGAGAAGTCTGTGGCGACATTTTCGTAAATAAGGAGAGGGGATTTAGCTTGCGAAGATATCGCAGGAGGTGTTGAAAGCTTAAATATAGGAAAGGGAACAGAAGTTTCAACATTTTTAGGTTGGCGAGATCTTTTGGGGGGCCTATCGACATTTTCGTCATCCTGCGAATCACAAGTCAAATAAGAAACAGAGGCAACAATATTGTTATTAGAAGAATAAGTATTTCTTAATACCTTGCTATTTGCATGTTTTCTTTGTTTACAACGGTTTTTGGCTGCGAACCCTTGGAGGCCTTAGGGTTTTGGATTGTGAACTTGGTGCCAGAGGTGCTTTTGCTGAAACATAAACAGTATGGGAATTATTCAAAGATGAAAAAAATCAAATAAGACAATTTCGGAGAGGAATTCAAGAAGATGGTTTCAAGAAAAATCAACAAACCTTGATGGCTCCATAAGAACAAAAGAGCAGAAAGATAGAGAAGATTTATAGAAAGATGAATATCAAGAAAAGTTGCAGACGACAAAAGATGAGAGAACGTAGAGATGAAGAAGACGAAGTAAAAGAAAGAAAATATTCTTATGATGGATTTCTTCTTAAATAGACAAGAAAAGGATGACCGGTTAGCATTTAATGCTTAAGAAAAAGGGGAATATTTAACACGTGTAAGCGGTTATACTTAACTCACTAATCTTGTCGGAGAAAAAATTTAAGGAAAGAAATGACCGTGCGGCATTTTGAAAGTACTAGTTCTCATGACATTCTCTCATTTGCAGAGAAGACATGAGAAGAGGCAAGATGTAAGATCAGAATATCGCAACATTAATATCCTTGCGAAATCTTTGAACGACACACTGCGAAGACGTCACAGATAGGTTATAGAAATGACGTAACCGGATGACGACAGCACTGAACACGAGAAAGATGTGAAGACCTAGTGAGATTGAGCAAAGTGTTGCGAGATTTAACATTATTGTACTCGCGAGAATATCGCAAGCCGATCCGAAAATAAAGGGAGCTTAGCTATCATCCACTATGTAATGTCCTATATAAAGGACCGAGTAGACTTAAGAGAGGGAGAGATCTTTTTGAGAGTGAGGAGATAGTTTTGAGGAGAGAGAAAAGTCTAGAGTTGTCGTTGTATTCTTGGTTTCATTTCTTTCAGTAAATTTCTAAATCCTATTAATAAAAGTGTGATTGTTGATACTTAAAGATGAATTAATTATTATGAATTCTTGTGAGGGATGTATTGTAGGATTTCTGCAACTACAAATCGTGTCACATGGGGGGATATTAACTAGGGTTTTGGTCTAGCGGTCTACGGCACGTGTGTTCACCCACGATGAGAATGTGAGCAAGTCGTGCAATCACTTGGAAGAGTCAGCAAAGTAGTGGGTGGAAAATTAACCAAGTCTCCTGATAGGTGTAGAATACACCGTATTTAATATCTAGTATTTATGCTTTCTTTGAGTTTTCTTGTAAATTATGTATCTTATGTGTGCTTTTGAGTTTATTATGTGCAATGGAGTCATTTGGAGCAAAAGACAAATTGGAACTCGTTCAAATACAAGATTTCTACTTTTCATTGTGTAGAGGACGAGAAGATGAAGACAATGGCGAAAGAACGGAGTCATTCTCGAGCTCGTATGAAGGAGTTATGAGAAAATGAGAACTGGAAGAAAGGGCAAGATGGTCATTTCGTGTGGGCTTAACGCTATCCTCGGAGCTGACCCAAGGTTAAGGGGCAACTCTTTTGGGAGGAATACTAGACACGCACCAGTCATGCGGTTGGGGGGTCGCTAATCGGGATGGCCCTTATCTGGGACTAGGGGTTGGTCAATCCAATCATTACAACCTTCCCGTAATCGGAGAAAAACTCAATTTGAGTATGGCCGTTGTTTGTCCGAGAAGGAGAGAAATGCAGAGGAAATTAGGGATTGCGGTTGCAGATCAATCGAGTCCGTGGATGTCGAGGGTCAATCAATTAGGGTCTCTGTTGGTGAATCGAAGCACGTGAAGACTTACATCGAGAGAGAAGGAAGAACCAGTCAGCTTGTCTTGTGGATTGAAGAATGAAATTGAAGATGGGTTGGTGAAGCCAGATGAGATTGATTAGATGATTGAGGGGATGAATTGATTTCCCGGTGATGGTCGCTGTTGATGTCGAACTAGGGTTGGGGTTTGTCGTGAATTGGCAACTTCTTTAGCATTCAGAGAAATCGCAAAGATTGAGAAAAGAAGTTGTTGTATTTGAGAGAACTTCGGAGTGGAATTGAAGCGAGTTAAAGAGATGGGTTTAGTGTGAATCCGAGCTTAATCTCATTGTGAGTTGAATTAGAGGGAATTTGATGTGTTGGTGTTCTTGAAGAACTGAAACTAGGGTTTGCTGTCATGAGGCTCTGATTTGAAGTGATGAAGATTTAGGTATTAAAACCGTGTTGGCTTGGATCGTGATTGCGAGAGATGGATGAGGAATCAATTTGTTGCAAGAGATCCGAGATTGTATTGGTCTCAGGCCTGGAAGGAATTGCAAGTAATTGCAAGTGCAAAGGAGATGAGTTGTTGAAATTGGTTTGGTGGATGAGCTCATGAGCAAGGTGGCTAGACCGAGATGGTTGCCGCTTGGGATGAGGATTAGAACGGGTTTGCTTTAGTTTTGCACGTAGTCCGCTTACCCGAAATCAGTGGAGAAGATTGCCATTGATAATGGGAAGTTCTGAGAGTTGAGTGTAGGTCTGCCGCACCGTGGGACCTAAGCCGTGAGGTGGAGTTGTCGCAGTGGCTGGGCAAATGTTATTGCAGTGCCAGGAGCTGAAAGAAAGAAGCTTGGTGGATTTGGCCTGGTCTCGGGACTCGATTCGGGCCAGGGTGTTGGGCTGTGAATGTGGCCCTATTGGTGGTATTTGAGCATCGCAGGGCAAGGAGTCGGGATGTCAGTGCCGTTGCTTTGAGTAGAAGTGGATGATGCGGGGGTTTTGATGTGCTGTGCAATGGCTTGGTGGGTATGGAGTCGAAATGGCTCTTGTGGTGTTAGCCGTGGATTGCGATGGCGGTGGAGCTAGACTTGGTGGAAATGAATGGTGCTAGTATGGTCGGGATGAAGCTCACAGAGTGATGTTACAAAGTGCAAGGAGAGGATTTGTTGGTGGCACTTGCAGGCACAACTCAAGTGGGTGATATTGGCTGGAATTGGAACTGCAGAGCATAGCCATCATGGCTGGAGGAAGCACAATGATTGTGCTACACAACATCTGGCCTGTGCAATGGCCTGAGCCAAAGCTAGTCACCATTCACCAAGGCGTGGGCGACTGGGGTGACTCGACCCATACTCCGGATCGACCCGGTTTGACCCGGCCCGCCTTGACCGAGTTGACCCGTTGACCCGAACGTTTTGACCCGATTGACCGGTGACCGGGCGGACTTTGCCGGTCACCGGGGCTGTTTTCCGGCGACTATTCCGGTGGGATTCCGGCCATAATCCCAGTTTTCCGGCGAGCGTTTTTTGGGACAAAATTTCTACACGGGTTTCTCTCTCTCGTGGGCTTGGCGGGCTTCTATCTAATGGACTTGAAGACAAAACCTAATTTTGGAAGGAGTATCCTTTATGGAAGTTGGAGAAACATATAAAAGAGAAGACTTTTCTCAAAACTATGATGGACCACGTTTTATTATTCTCTTCTCTACTTTGTTCTAGGGTTTTAGAACCATGAAATATTTTCTCTTTCTTCTTGTGATGAACTCCATGAATATGAGTACCTAAGTTTATTATTGGTTATGGAATAGTTGGATTTCACATAAGCATGATTCTTTGATTCAATATATTAGTTTTGTCTCATATTTATCGTTTGCAATTCTCTCGAAAATATTGTTTTATGATTGATTGATTGTTTTGTCAAGTTGCAAATTGGTAGAACTTCTAATCACATCTATTGCTAGTTTAGGGTTTATTATACGCAAAAGTGATATTCCTTGGATACGGGTGGCATAATATGGTTATAGTTTGTAGTGATATATTCTTATGATCATATGTGAATCGTAACCTTTGTTAAATTGAATTAGTGCGCTTTCCACGTTCAATTGCTTTGATTGGCCCGATTTCATAGAACTTAATGCATCTAGGGAATTAAACTTGATTAGTGCTTTTACACGTTAGGTTGTTCCTTTAGGTAGAATTCATATTCGCATCTTTTAATGTGTTTGTTGATGACATGAGGAGATTTGCGGGATATTCTTGCGATCAAGGTATTCTAGGGTCTTTGATAAAAGTTGAGATTAAAAATCAATTCTAGTTATTGTGAAAAGCATGTTAGTGAATGAAAACGAAATCCTTAACCAATATCTTTTCTATCTTATTTGTTTGCTTATTTGTTTCTTTGTTTTTATATTTTTAGTTTATAAAATCAAAATCCACCCGGTGTTTTATATAGGAAACCATAACATATTGACAACCTAGACCTCTCTGTGCGATCGATCCTTTCTTGCCCTTGCTATATTTATATTTTGAGTAGTAAGAAAGTGTAATTATATTTGTGTCGCTTACGAAAGCGATCATCTCCGCACGATGAGCAACCGGTTTTTAGACGATTTCCCACTTCCCCACTCTCCGATTCCGGAACAAACCGTCACACTTTATGGGATCATGGTGTTTTTCGACTCCGACATTATAAAATGTCAATCCCGATTGAAAGGACAAGATTCGAACACTCAATATTCGTCTAAAACAATCCTCTAAGAAGTTCAAGGCTGACAATCTTTAAATCTACACGAACTCATCGTCCGAGCATTTGATAAGTGCATATTTCACATATATTTGGTGTCAATTCTATGCTAGTATTTGTTGTATTTCTTGAAGATTACTGTATATTATGCTTGTTTTCTTATTTATGTTTTATTAGGTGAATCATCCAAAGAAGTGAATTGGTACTTAATTGTGCAATAAAAGAAGCTAGCTACAAGTGGAGAATGGCCAAAGACCAAATGGAACTCGTTCAAGTATAAGATTTCTTTTTTTCATCTTGAAGAGGACGAAAAGACGAAGCCAATGGCGAAAGAACGGAGTCATTCTGAGCTCAGATGAAGAAGTTATGAGCAAAATGAGAATCTGAAAGAAAAGGGCAAGATGGTCATTTTAATGGCGAATGCTATTGCCACCCCTTTTTTGTTAAGGGGCATCCACTCTGCTAGGGGGTAACCATGTTACAAAGGAACTACTAAATACAGTCAGGTAGTTTACAAAGGGGGAGGCTGAAATTCAAATAATGTTAAAGGCAGACGCCTCATTTACTCAGGGCTGCCATTTTCTTATTCCATTTCAAAATGGAAAATCCCGCGTGCCGTTCTGCATGGATATATGTTGTTCGAGCTGCTACCATTGGCAGTAATGAAGAGGAGATGGTGAACACGAGTCTGTGGTGGTTTTGAATGAGTATTACATGGAGCAGTAGGGTGTTGAAGGCTCGGGATGTAATGGAATAGGGAGTTGGAGTTTATCGATGGTGATTAATGGCAGTGATGACCTCCATTGATGAAGGCTGATGATGCTGATGATCGTGATGATGAGAAGTATGTAACGTAGGTGCTGGTAATGTCAGTGATGAGAAAGAACGGAGGAGTTTGAGTCTATGATGGCTTGCTGCCATTGTCGTTATTATTTATGAAACAGGGAATGCATGCTGAGTTGGTATCACTTCCATTAAAAGCCATCGATGATGAAGATGATAAACAGGAAGAGAAGAACGTGCACTTGTCATTAGCAGTGGTGAAGATTAGAGAGATTGAAGAAGAGATCGAGCCTGCATATTTTCGAAGCTAAGAATTTCATGGAGATGCTGTCACTGTGACTCGGAGTGGAAGAATAATGAAGTGGTGATAGAACTGGAATTATAAAACAAGGAGGAACTCGAACTCGAGGTGGTGTTATATTTCGGCAGTGACCAAGATGAGACATGGCAATGACGAGTTGCTGTCGTTGATCTCTGGAAGTAAATGGCTGGGATTGTGAACCTAAAGAGTCTTGGTTTGATTAGAAGAGAGGGATATATAGCCGGATAGTTCTCAAGCAACAGAGCAGTAGACTCGTGTTTAATTTGGTTTGGAACAATTTCCTTGCGCTGCAAAAACAGGGAAGTAAGATGAAGCTTCGAGATGAACGGATAGGATTAAGAGGTGTTATCGAGTTCTGTTGAATGAAGAAGAAATATTGGATAAGATTTTACTTATATATGGGGTTGATACCTACAGTAAGAATATATACTCAATATATTCTCTTTAGTATTCTTACTATTGATAGATATGGTGTAATCTACATAAGACCTGTAACCTCCATCGATGCATAATAAGAAAAACTAATCTCTTTCTTCTCCCGTGGACGTAGGCTATTCTTGAACCACGTAATTACTGTGTGTTTTGGTTTACTTTCTAATCTACAAGATGGTATCGGGGATCTCTAACGATCCTGGCCATTATTCTTCCGTCAAGTGATTGTCTCTTGATTTATTTACTTTTTCTTTTGGGTGTTTGATGAATGCACAATCTAGGACAATAATGGGGGTTATAGGTTAACTTCTGTCCGTTGAATGGTGTTAATTATCTAAGTTGGTCAAGGGTGCTATTCTTGCTCTTGGAGGAAAAGAAAATGGATATATTAGTGAGAAAAGTGTATGTCGAGTCGACGGATCCAAAATATGAAGATTGGATCGTTGATGATCAACTTGTTAGAACATGGCTTCTTCAATCGATGGAGCCACATGTTGCGAAGTTTTTTCTTTCTCCCGATCGCCGAAGGACTTATGGACTTAAATTCTGTCGGGTCTTTTTGGTTTACAAAATAATGCCGTCCGCGATATTTGAACTTAAACGTGAAATTCTTGAGGTCAACAAGGTGAAAAAGCTTACCAACATTATGGGTACTTGAAGAAAAGGGGATGAACTTGATTCTTATCGTCCTCATACAATTGATTCAAAAACTCTTTTAAAAGGGTCAAGAAGATAAAATCTTTGATGTGCTCGGTAGCCTCAAACCGTAATATGAATCTCTTAGAAGCAATATTCTCATGAATGCCGAATTGCCAAGCTTGTCTAGTGTTTGTGCAACGTTCTTCAACGTGAAGAAACACGGAAAAAAAGTCATGAATCCTATTTCTAAAGTGACATGAGATCTGGATGCAAGTGAATCTAGTGCTCTTTTGACCCGGAAAAGATGATAAGAAGAAATTCTTTGGGGTGGACAAAGGTAAAAACTTTCATGGTAAGAGTAAGCTAAACCTTTCATTGTGACCATTGTAGTAAATCGGGGCACACCAAGGATCGATGTTGGGAGATTTATCCTCATCTTAAAGCTAATTTCAAAAGCATAAGAGTGCGAGCGCGTAGAGGCCGATAATACCATTTACCATGAATCAATCAAGGAATTTTTCCAACAGCTTGGATAATAAACGATCAAAAGTCCATACATGCTTCGGGTAATTTACTCTCTTTTCTTACCTCGACTATTTCAAAATTTCGTACTTGGATTATTGACTCTGGGAGCAAATGTGATCATATGGCTAATGATTCTTCGTCGGTTCATCATTTTATCCCTAATTCTCATAAAGATTCCAATGGAAGACACCAATGGATGACGAGTTACGGGCCTTAGATGAAAATGATACATATAGTATTGTCAAGTTGCCGCCTGGAAAGAAGGCCGTTGGATGTCGTTGGGTGTATAAAATTAAATACAAATGATGATGGATTTGTGGAGCGTTATAAGGCGAGATTAGTAGCATGGATTCACTCAAACATACGGTGAAGACTATAAGGAAACCTTTGCACCTGGGTTGCAAAGATGAATACCTTTCGTGTTCTTATGTCTCTTGCGGTAAATAAGGATTGGAAGTTATTTCAATTCGATGTGAAGAACGCTTTCTTGCATGGTGATCTTGAAGAAGAGGTGTATATGACTATACCACCGGTCATCCGCAAGAAAATAACACGCATTTGGTTTGTAAACTAAAGAAGGCGATATACGGCTAAGACAATCACCGTGTGTGTGGTATGCAAAGTTAAGCTCGTTCTCGTTAAAAACGGGCAAAAGAGAAGCGCCGCTGATCCGTCCTTGTTTATAAAAAGGTAACCTTTGAACCTTTGTTTTAGTTTATGTTGATGATCTTGTGATAACAGGAGACAATCAATAGGAAATTCAAAAACTTAAAGCAATGCTTCATTCTAGGTTTGTTATCAAAGATTTAGGGATACTTGAGAAGTACTTTTTGGGTTTAGAAGTTGCATACTCAAAGAAGGGTATTTTTTCTTAATCAAAGAAAATATGTTCTCGGACCTATTATGGGAGACGAGAAAAATGGGAGTTAAGCCTTGTGATACTCCTACCGAAAGTGGAAATAAGTTTGATAACGATGGAGATTTCTTGAAGGATTCTGGTCATACCAAAGATTAGTTGGCAAACTAATTTATCTTACCATCACGAGATTTGATATAACATATGCGGTAAGCTTAGTTAGTCTTTTTATGCACGCTCCTCGTGTTAAACACATGAATGCGGTTACTAGGATCTTACAAGATTTAAAAGGGTCACCGGTGTAGGAGTATTGATGACTAAAATGGAAGTGATTCACTTTCCGGTTACCGTATATGTAAAGATACTCGGACGCCGACTATGCAGGGATGTCCGGTTGATCGCAAATCAACAACAGGTACCTTTTCTTTGGTGGTAACCTGGTTACATGGAAAAGTAAGAAACAAAATGTTGTTTTTCGATCTAGTGCCAAAGCGAAAGTATAGGGCCATGGCGTCAACTACATGCGAGATTATTTGGCTTCGGGCATTAATGAAAGAACTGGATTTCTCTCGTCTCGGCCCAACAAAGATGTTTTCCGATAATCAAGCTGCGATGCATATTGATTCCAATCACGTCTTTCATGAGCGTACGAAGCATATTGAAGTGGATTGTCACTTTGTTAGAGAGAATATGTTGGCCAAAGTAATCGTGACTCCATTTGTTCGCAGCCATCAACAACTTGCGGATGTTTTTACTAAAGGTTTACCCCCTCGCTGCACGCTTCAAGGGATACCGGGGTCCAAGTTGGGCTCTATCGACATCTTCGCACCAACTTGAGGGGAGTGTTGAATGGAGAAGAAATATTGATAATATTTTACTTCTATATATGGGGTTGATACCTACAAAGAAGAATATATACTCAATATATTCTCTTAGTATTCTTACTATTGATAGATATGGTGTAACCTACATAAGACCCGTAACCTCCATCGATGCATAATAAGAAAAACTAATCTCTTTCTTCTCCAGTGGACGTAGGCTATTGCCGAACCACGTAATTACTTGTGTGTTTTTGTTTACTTCTTCTAATCTACAATGAGAAAGGATTAACATTGGGTTGTTTGAAGCTCGAGACTTTAGGTGCGAGAGAAACAAGTTAACTTGAGTGAGAATTCAGATTTGGATAAGTTAAGGAGCTAGAAAATAGCCACCGACTCGGTGCTTTTGCCGTCGATTTTTAAGATGAAGGGTGGTGGATTGATACGAGATTAGGGTTTAGGTCGGTTTAGAATTGTTGGATGATTATCGATTCGAATTCTCGGGGTCATAATACTATAAATAGGGGTGAAATCGCAACCCAAGGAGATCTCCTCACCCTCGTTTTATGGAGAGAAGCCATTCGACGAAATTCCTCGGAGAAAAACAAAAGCTTAAGAGTTCCAATGATGCGTGATGGGCTGAAAGTTTCTTTGTAGCGACGAAAGCGATAGCTAAAGAACTTTTATTTGTAGTTTGATTTCTATCTTTTCTCTACTTTGATTCTTAAAAACTATGAGTAGCTAATTCTTTAATTGGTTAGGGATGTAACCTAAAATCACAACCATGTTATTTGATTAATGCATTGATTTTCATTCACTCTCTTGTTTATCGTTCAAGTTTTACTAAGCATAATAATTATATGATTTTGTTCATGTAATATGAGTAGTTGTTTTGCATATTTAAGTCGTGAATTAAATATCATAATAACTTATCTATCACTAATTAGAAGTCTTAGGTAATTTTATCAAGATTCTAATAATTAGTAGTAATTTGTGATCACTAGCGGTGTGAATGTGAAGGAAGTCACAAGTAAAACTTGGCCTAGGTTGAATATATCACGATTGTGTTTGTATTTCCTATGAATAACTCGTTTCATAGATTTTAAAGCTTTCCTTAAGTTGAATTTTTAGCGATAAGCATTAGGTTATTTGTCGGAAAACAATTCATATAATTAGGTGCATTATTTGTTGATTTTGTGGAGACGTAATTAAGTATATACACCGATTGGTGATACTTTAGGTTATTGGTGAATGAGTGTGTGAATGATGATTGATTAATTAACATGTGTGGTGATGGACAATGAATTCCTTAACCGGCTTTTCTCTCTCGATATTTTCTTAAAACACTTTTATCTTTTATTTTAAATTAATTTTAAAACAACAAAAATCCCACAGGGTTACTTAAGTTTTCAATTATGAATAACAACCCATATCTCCTTGTGGAGCAGATAAATTTCTTTAAACTATACTATTCTTTATAATTGTAAAGTGAAAGAACTTAAATTATTTTGCGTCGGCTGACAAAGCCCAAGCATTCACTCTCAATTGAGCAAAATTCAATCATTCGAGATCATTCTTACGCTGAATTCACAACACACTGCAATCTCGGATCACCATTGATCTCACGCATTTCTCGACTTCCCTCCCTGAGATCAACCCATCCTCTTTTGTGACCGAATTGACCTTGGAACGACCATTGTTCTTGGTTTAGGGTAGGAGTCTTACAGTTGATCTCTCGAACTTAAAGCACTCCTTCTTGCGAGTGCATACGTGTGAGGTTTAACATTTCGCTTTCGGTTCAAGGAGTCTCCACACGATCGACTCTTCAATTCCGTAAAAACCATCAAATCGTTTTTCCCCATCTACTGATTGGCGACCACGGTGGGAGATTAATCTCTCGGTTGCAATCTGTCAGTTTCACAAGATGGCTGGTTTTAGGTTTGGTTTAGTTCGAGGTTCCAACACAAATGGCGCTAGCACTAGCAACAACAAAAACGAGGATATCCCGGAAACCATTAGGCCTCTAACACTGTGGTGTGGTGATGTCACTCCTCCTCACACCTAACACGAAAGGTCATCCTTTATTCGGCGATACCCCGAGGAAGTCGAGGAAACCCACCACCCACCATTGCCGATCTTATCAAAGTGCAAGAGACTCTTGCAAAAATTAGACCGATATGGCTACGACAGGAAGGAGCTATTTAATCAATGAAGGCTCTCACTTGATACAATGTCGAGGAGAAAACTCAAGGAAAGGCGAAAGAGAAGGAGAGATCCTCGACGCTGATCCCGAGGTAATTCCAATTCATACGGTGGACGACGACGAAAGTCCATGAAGCCACGCAAACGATTCATCAACAAAAGAATCATCAAATTTCATTACTCGGGAAGATTTGAAGCGCCTTACGGATAACCAGTGCAAGGACACGACATCACATGTCCATCATCACCACGACCTCCTTATCATGCCGCTACAAAGGATTCCTCTTCCGAAAGGTTATACCTCTCAACTTTCACTCTGTATGATGGAACTGGCAATGCTCGAGAACATGTCTCGTTTCTGGAAGCCTTGGTAGAACATGAACACAACCACGTTATTCGTCTCAAGGAATTTTCAAAATCTTTGAAAGGAATGGCATACAACCGGTATAGCAACATCGCGCAGGACTATTAACAATTGGGGAGAAATAATTAATGCCTTCTACGACAGTACTTCTTCGTGTCGAGCAAGTCACTCTCTCTCGATCTTGGAAGAATGTTTGAAGGGTCATTGAAAAACCCCAATGACTACGTTAAGGGATTCGAGTCCAGGCCTTGGATTGTCATGAACCAAATATCACGGAGCAACAATGAGGTAGATTTGTGCATCAATGGCATGCTCCGGACTTTCTCGCAGCTTCATGAAGACGAAGAGATCGGCAACCCCTGCACCGCTCTATTGGAAAGAACAAAATCTATAAAGGCGAAGAATCACAAGATACTCGAGGAGCATACGTACGATCAACAAGCAATTCTTTGCATCCCTCCACAAACGCTATTGCGAGAAGGGAACAAGCGCAAGGGTGAAACCCCGGACAAGCATACCTCGGCTCCTCAAAAGACGCAAAAGAAGGACAAACCGAGAGGCACGGTCTCACAGGCCAACATACGAGACTCTGATCAAGATGCACCTGACTTTCCTCTCCCTATTGGAGAAGTGCTCGAAAAACTAGATGCTCGGGATCCAAGATGGTGCAATCAAATTGCCATATGTCGAAGAGACCCAACTGATGAAGACATGGAATACCCTCGTTATTGCCGCTTCCACTGGGTTCGTCAATCATCCCAAGTAGGCTAAAGTTTTGAAACGCATATTCGGGAGAAAAGGTAGAGTCGGAGAACTTAATCTCGGGGCCGAAGGAGTGCACAGATCCCCCTCCCGGTCGGGACTTTCTCCATCTCTAAAGCACCGGTCAAAGAAGCATTTCGATCATTGATAAAGCATGTCTGCAGTACTCTATCTGTTGAAAGCGCAAAGGGGAGATATGTTCACGACTTTGAACCACATAGTATCCTGGGAAACGCCTATTGATTCCAGAGAAGTACTTCAGAACCTTGACCACCGACAAAGAAATGTATGAGTGGGGACTTCTCACCACGGTGCATATTAAAGGAAATGAATTAGGAGGGCATTTGTCGATGTCGAATGCGCCGGTCAACATCATTCCTTTGAAAACTCTCGGGCCAGCTAGCATTACTCGACAAGAAGCTACTCATGCTCCCATGGCAATCGGGGATCACGAAGTAACTTCCAGATGCATATGGCTACATCAATCTCAAAGTTACAGAAAACTCAGTCTGCACTGAGACTAAGTTTTACATAATTCGAGAAGACCCAGGATATGACATGATTCTTGGACTCGTAGGACCAAAATCTCGCAATAACAGAACCATTAACAACACATTGCGAAGGCGTCATAGGTTGATTACAAAAACGACGTGAATGATGGCGTTGGTAGAAAAACAAGAAAGATGTGAAGATCTTGCGAGATTTAAGAACTTGTATGCTCGCGATAGTCTCGCAAACCGAGATCCGAAAATAAAGATTAAATTAGCCGCCACCCACTATGTAAATACCTATATAAAGAGGAGAGCAGGAGAGAGATAATTTTGGTAAGAGAGAGAAGATACACAATCAGGAGAGAGAGAGTTTATTTTCTTTATCATCTTCTTTCCCAAAAATTAGATCGAGAGCTCTATCAAATATCCATTAATGGAGATTTTAAATGTAATATTAATGTAGCCTCAACAATCATAGTGAAGAACCATGGATGTAGATCACATTGATCGAACCATGTAAAAAATCCTTGTGTCCATTTTATAATTTTAGTGCTTTAATCTTTATTTTGATTATGAAATAGATTTATATCTAGAAAATATTATAAGGGTGTGTTGTGGGATTTCCTGCTGACTACATTTTGGCGCTAGAAAGCGAGGGGAGGAGTAAAGGATTTATCCTTCCTGTAATTTATTGGTTCAAGAAGTTTCCATAAAGATTAATTATTGTTCATATTTTTCTAGATCTACAAAGTTTAGGTTCAAAAATGGAAATTTCATGGAAGAAATCACACTTTAGGAGTAAACATCATCAACAATTCAAAGACATGAAAGAAGAAGAGAAAAAATTATTTGCTATGGTGAAATTGAGAAGAAAACTAAAGTTTCAATGGAAGATTTCCATGTGCGGGAGAAAAAGCAAGAGGCAAATTGTTGAAAGAAATTAAGGAAGGACGAAGATAATATAAGAGGACCATTTTATAATTTCTATCACAAATCAAATTTACGAGATGGTTCAAGGATAAGCGAACAAAAATAGGTCATGGGGTCGAATTAGAGACACATATTTTTCATTTTCTTCTCATTTTCATTGGCGGGAATAAAAGAATAAGGAAAAAAAGTTATGCGTAAATTTCGCAGAGAGGTGCTTGAACAATTGGTCCAGAGAGCAGTATGTGCGAATAAGCAATAGGTCGCAAGTTCGAATTCGCCTACAAGCATAGTTTTCTTCTTTTTATAGAGGGTGAAAAAATGAATAATTTCGCAATATTGTTTCATAATTTCGCAAACAAGAGGCACCACGGTTAATTAAATCTGGAAGTTAATGAGTTCATGGTCCCAACAAATGTGTATTTTTCGCATGGTTATTTCGCAAGGGTATTTTACACAGAAGAAGAAAGTTGGTTATTATTTCGCAGAGATAATTCTTCGCAAACGAAACTGACAAAGTTGGTGGTGAGGTAAAGACAATGAGCTTGAGGTCGCGAGGTTCAATTCCCACCTTCCGCGAATTTTCGCATCTTTTTTGGACTGAGAGAAAGACAAATTTTAACAAGTGTGCGATAATTTCACATAAGAAGAAAAGAAGCTTGCACGGTTGGCCGGGGAGGCATGAATGCAAGTGCGGGTCGCGGGGATCAATTCTTGCTTCTCGCACATTTATTTTTTGTTACGCGAAATTTCGCACAGGACTTTGATTATTTCAGACTTAGCGAAGAAAGCCGATGATTATTTCGCAAATTAATTTGCAAGAGAGGGTTAGAACAGTTGGTATGGGCGCGAGAATATGCAAGAGACGGGTCAAGGGTTCAAATCTCATTTCTCACACTTTTTATTCTTGCGCGATAATTACATTTCTTTGTGCGACATTTATACATTTCGAGGATGCCAATTTCGCAAGCAAGTCATATACTTCGCAAAGAGACGACAACAGAGACAATCACATGAAAGCTAAGTACCACTTCCTTGAACACTTTAATTTATACTAAGAATGAATACAAAGATTTTTGATTTGATTTACAAAAAGCGATTCAATCGCAAGATTATAAAGATTACTAAGATTTCAAGAGTACAAAGACATCAAAATTACAAAGATTTTGAGATTTCAAAATTAAAGAAAATCGAGAAAATTAAATTTATATATTCTCTAGAATATCTCTTTTACAGCGAATAAAAAGATTCTTGATTTGATTTAAAAGAAAGTGATACATTCAAGCACTATTACTAAGATTTCAAAAAAAAAAATTTATTTCAAAATTACAAAAGATTTCAAGATTTCAAAGATCTCAAAAAAAAAAAAAAAATAAAATAAAATTCAAAATTGCAAAGATTTCCAAAGATTTCAAAATTACAAAAGATTTCCAAGATTTCAAAAGATCTCAAAGATTCAAAGATTTCAAGAGTACAAAGATTTCAAGATTTCAAAAGATCTTAAAGATTTCAAAATTACAAAGATTCGAAAAAAAATCTCGCAGATCAATTTATATATTTCTCTTTTGAATATTTGCTTTGCTTCAAATGATATGATATTTAACATGAAGATATAAGAATGGAAGAATGAATGAAAGAATGAAGACATGCGAAAATACCTTGCACGAAAGAAAATGACAAGAGATTATCAAAGATCAACGAAATTACAAAGAGCTTATCTGAGAAGAATCAACAAAATAATCGAGATAGAGGCGAACCTACTACAAGGCGAAATCAAAAAATTAAGAAGGCAAATGTACCTAAAGTGCGTCATAGTGGGGTACCTATTACCTATGAAGAAGAATCAACAAAATAATCGAATGGAATTAACCTTTTATGGCGTACACCCTAGTTCGCGAATAAAATTTCGAAGAGGCAAAGTACCTAAAGTACGTCATATAAGGGGTATATGTAGTGTGGATCGGGGAAAAAGGTTACACCGCCCGGAACCCGAGTCATGGAGATTGGGGTAATAAAACCCATCCGGGAGAGGTACCTTGGATTTTCAATCTAAGCTTATGACTTAGGTTGGACGACCGAGGGTCTCTTCTAAGGAGTCGGCATTTGACCAAGGCGCCGAGGTTGCACGGTTGAGCCAAGGGTGCTGGGACATTTGAAGTGTCTCGGCCATTCTTGGCAAGTCTCGGCTTATCTTTGCTCGAGCACCAAGAAAACTCCACTTAGGGTGCAGTCTCGTAACCATAAGCCCTATATAGGCAAAAGGGATAAGAGGGCGAAACAAGCGAAGTTATTGTTAAGACCGGATGGGAGGATCTAGCCTTGTATGGCAGAAGTACGCCTCCTTGAAGGGGCAACCAGGGGGGAGATAAGGGTGGCACCCTCCATTAGGGAGCTGATAGTGTCAAAAAAAGCCGCAAATGTCACGAGGCTTTATATTAAGGATATTTAGGCTTGTCATATTTGTGCAACAATCTCAAGAGACAAAAATACAAAAGAGTAGATAAGACGAGATCAATGGGTCATTGCAAGTGTAAAACGTCCTGCGATTTCGTCGCAAAGACCAGCAATGTCATGGGGCTTTATGTTCGCAAGAATATTTAGGCCTGTCATATTGTCGCAAGAAAAATATCCTGCGAGAGGAAATAATACTAAAGAAATGATAAGACAAGATCAATGGGTCATTACATGAAAGTGTAAAGACGTCCCGCGATTTTGTCGCAATAATGAGAGGTGGCAAAATAAGACCTTTAACTAGGAAGGAAAAAAATAAGACCACACAAGAGAAATGATAAGGCAAGATCAATGGGTCATTACATGAAAATGTAAGGACGTCCTGCGATCTTGTCGCAATGACAAAATTGAGCGGAAAACATCATGAGATTATGCTTAATCTTCCATTTGAATACAAATAACGTAGAGAATTGTCTTTTATGTGCAGGAGAAACAAGAAAGGTAGAATTTGTATTCAAAAATTCAAGAAATTGTGACAAAAATGAGCTAAGTAACACAAAAAATAGCTATACATTGCAATAGATAAGCATTCTCATATAAGCATCACACTTGCATCATGAAAGCATCGCATAAGCATTTCATGGCATACACACGCATACGCATTTCATAACATAATCGTCACATAAGCATTATATTAGCACAAGTATTCGAATTTGCAGATTATTCGAGATTTCGCAAAATGTGTCGAATTTCTGAGAATGTGATTATTTCGAGGATGTAATTATTTCGCTAGATTATAAGAAAAATTACAAGAAACTTGAAGAGATTATACTATCGCATGAGCACAAAACATGAAACGAGGAGGCAAGATGAGAATGAAGTAACAACTCGCTCATTCAACACTTTCTCAAGGATTCTACCTTCATGAGATAAAGAACGAGAGGCAACTATGGATTACCAAGAAAACATTTTATGTTCTTTATCTTCTCAAGAAGAATCATTTCCAAAGTGGACGCTCACTAATGAACAACAAGAATCCTCACCAAAAAGTGGAATAATAATTTTGCATGAACGAAGAGGCTGTTGGATCAGAATATCGCAAGAAGGACATATTTGCAGTCTTCATCAACAACACATTGCGAATGTCGCGGGTTGATTTGAAGGATGACGTAACAAATGACGATAAGCGTAAAGCAGAGAAAAGCGTGACGATCCCCGCTAAGTTTAGAGTGTTTTGCGAAGATTAACACTAAAGCTCTTGCGATATTGCCGCAAGCTAGATTCGAAAATAAAGATTAGATTAGCTGTCACCCATTATGTAAATACCTATATAAAAGAGGAGAGCGAGAGAGAGATAATTTTTGGTAAGAGAGAGATATTTTTGAGGGAGATATTTTTAGGAGAGAGTTTATTTTCTTTATCATCTTCTTCCCCAAAACTAGATCTAGAGAGCTCCAAATACTCATTAATGGAGATTCTAAATGTAAACTCATGTAATTACAACAATCACTAGTGAAGAACCATGGATGTAGATCACATTGATCGAACCATGTAAAAAATCTTGTGTCTCCATTTATAATTTTAGCACTTTTATCTTTATTTTGATTACCAAATAAGTTTAGATCTAGAAAATGTTATCATGATATCACAAGGGGTGTGTTGTGGGATTTCCGGCAACTACATTTGGCGCTAGATACAGGGAGTAGTAAAGGATTTATCCTTCCTGTAATGTTTTGGTTCAAGAAATTTTCATGAAGATTAATTCTTTGTTCATATTTTTCTAGATCTACAAAGTTTAGGTTCAAAAATGGAAATTTCATGGAAAAAATCACATTTTCAGGGAGTAAACATCATCAACAATTCAAAGACATGGAAAGAAGAAGAGAAAAAATTAGTTGATGTGGTGAAATTCTGGGAAGAAAACTAAAGTTTCAATAGAAGATTTCCATATTCAGGAGAAAAAGCAAGAGGCAAATTATTGAAAGAAATTAAGGAAGGACGAAGAGAAGATAAGAGGCGGAATTTGTAATTTCTATCACAAACAATTCGCAGAGGTGGTTCAAGGCTGAGCGAACAACAAATAGAGTCACGGGTTCGAATTCGAGAGATACATATTTTTCATTTTCTTCCCATTTTCAATTGCGAATAAAAGAATAGGAAAAAAAGTTATGGTTTCCCATTTTCTTCCCATAAGAAGAAGCTTGCACGAGTTGGTCAGGAGGCGTGAATGCAAGTAGCAAATCGCATGATCAATTCTTGCTTCTCGCACATTTATTTTTGTTACGCGAAATTTCGCACGGACTTTGATTATTTCGCACTGAAGAAAGCTGATGATTATTTCGCAAATCAATTTCGCAAGAGAGGGTTAGAACAGTTGGTATGGTGCGAGAATATGCAAGAGGCGGGTCAAGGGTTCAAATCTCATTTCTCACACTTTTTTTTGCTGTGCGATAATTACATTTCTTTGTGCGACATTCATACATTTCAAGGATGCCAATTTAAGCAAGTCATATACTTCGCAGAGAGACGACAACAACAGAGATAATCACATGAAAGGTAAGTACCACTTCCTTGAACACTTTAATTTATACTAAGAACGAATAAAAAGATTTTTGATTTGATTTACAAAAAGCGATTCAATCGCAAGATTATAAAGATTACTAAGATTTCAAGAGTACAAAGACTTCAAAATTACAAAAAGATTTCGAGATTTCAAAATTACAGAAAATCGAGAAAATTCAATTTATATATTTCTCTAGAATATCTCTTTTACGTGAATAAAAAGTTTCTTGATTTGATTTAAAAGAAAGCGATACATTCGCACTATTACTAAGATTTCAAAAAAATAAAATAATAATTTCAATATTACAAAGATTTCAAAATTACAAAAGATTTCAAGATTTCAAAGATCTCAAAAAAAAAAAAAAAAATATTTCAAAATTACAAAGATTTCAAAGATTTCAAAATTACAAAAGATTTCAAAGATCTCAAAGATTCAAAGATTTCAAGAGTACAAAGATTTCAAGATTTCAAAGATCTTAAAGATTTCAAAATTACAAAGATTAGGAAAAAATCTACATGAGATCAATTTATATATTTCTCTTGAATATTTGCTTTGCTTCAAATGATATGATATTTAACATGAAGATATAAGAATGGAAGAATGAATGAAAGAATGAAGACATGCGAAAATTTACACGTAAAATGACAAAAGATTATCAAAGATCGGCGAAATTACAAAAGAGCTTATATGCGGGAAGAATCAACAAAATAATGGATAGAGGCGAACCTACTATGGCGAAATCAAAAAATTCGCAAGAGGCAAATGTACCTAAAGTATGTCATAGTAGGGGGTACCTATTACATATGAAGAAGAATCAACAAAATAATCATAATGGGACGAACCTTTATAGCGTACACCCTAGTTCGCGAATAAAATTTCGTAAGAGGCAAAGTACCTAAAGTACGTCATATAAGGGAGTATCTCAGCGTGGCTCGGGGGAAAAGGTTACACCGCCCATGGAACTGAGTCATGGAGATTTGGGGTCAATAAAGCCCATCCAGGAGGTACCTTGGACTTTCAATCTAAGCTTATGACTTAGGTTGGACGACCGAGGGTCTCTTCTAAGGAGTCGACATCGATCAAGGCGCCGAGGTACAGATTTGAGACAAGAGTGCCTAGGGCATTTGAAGTGTCTCGGCCATTCTTGGCAAGTCTTGGCGCTCCGGCGAAACCTTTCCCGCTCTGCTAAGCTGGGACGTGAAGGTGGTGGAGGGATGAAGAAGATGGTGGTCGTATGGAAGGAATTAAAAAAAAAGGAATTAATTCCTTTTATACCTAATTTTATTTCAAAACCTAATTCCATAAGGATTTCTTCTTTTAGCCCGGTCGTAAATCCTAGACCATTCAAGGTTCCACCATCGAATCAGCGGTTCTACACCAAATATTTCTCACCCGGATGATGCTCTATTATGCTATCTTTGGGGTTTCCGCTCAAACCATGGTTTGCTCACAATTCGAAATCTAGTAATGTCTTTTCTTATGACTAAGTTCAATTACTTATTTGTTTGTACTGGAAAATCACCATTCAATGTTGGTGAGGAACATGACTATTCCTCACTAAGAAGGGGACTTAATGTAGATGGTGGATTTTCGACAGAGGGTTAAATTTGTAAAACTATACTCCAGATCCGGCAATCTAGGGCTGCCCATGGTTCGGTTTTCTACCCCAACCGAACTGGTCCAAACCAACAAAAAAATCCAAAAAACCAGAGACCGAAAAATCCAAAAACCAAGAAACCCAAAAACCGAGAAAACCGATTCTAGGTGGTTGGTTTTGGTTTGATGTAACAAAAGAACCAAAAAACCAAAAAACCAAACCAAAAAGAAAGCGAGATTAAGAACCAAAAAACCCTAGAAAAGGCATAATAATATGTAGCGAACTTTCCATGATAGTATAATATATATATTCACTTCAATGAGTATATCCATAAATAAAGCAAATATAGTTAAAAATGTATCTATTGTTGAATTATATATGTATAATATATATGATTTAATGAGTATACCAATAAATAAAGAAATTATAGTTCAAAATATATCTAATTTTGATGATTTGGTTTACAATTTTGATTTATGATTTAAAAATGAAAGTCTATTAAAAAAACCAAAAAACCCAGAAAATTCAAAAAAACCGGTGGGACGGTTCTGGTTTCTAATATTTTAAACCGAGCATGGCCTGGTTTGGTTTTTGGTTTCTTATAAGAGATATTGGTTTGGTCCTTGGGTTTGGCAGAGAACCAAACCAAACCGAACCATGGGCAGCCCTACGGCAATCGGATGAGTATTGAGGCCCATGTCTCTCATTAAAGTATGAAAGCTCATGCCATAAATCTCGACCGAGAAAATTTGTCTCTCGAGTATATGTAGATGTGTAGTCTCCCGGTGAGGCCACGGCATCTCATGAATGCGAGCAATTTCGGTAATTCTCAGTGATCCGGCAATCGGATGAGAATCTTGAGACTCATGTCTCTAAGCGTGAGCTCATACCATAAAACCTGCGATCGAGAAAGTCTCGAGAAGATGTAGATGTGTAGTCTCGATTGAGACCACGGCACATCTCATCCGTATGAATCGCAAGATTGGACGGCTCCTAGACTGACATGCACCTAGTATAGAGCAATAACGTCTTCGAGGATGCAACCATGTTTTCCACTGACTATACAAGAGGAATATGACACTCAAAGAAGTTCATATTTCTCAACCCTCGGATAATTAATGCTCCTAAATAGGAAGCACCCTTTAGTATAGAGCCATGTTAATTATCTCTAATTGCCTAAATATCCAACAATATTCTCCCGATTCTTCGTTATATTTCGTCACTTCAATTCGTGGTTCTTCGTGTAATTCACAGGTTAGTGATATATATTCAACGAGACAGGGCATCCCGAGCATCGAATAAGCCACGACTAAAATGGTGCAAGTTTACTTGGCAATAATGCACCAGACCAGCATTTGAATGCGCAAACGAGCATTTCAAAATATGAATGAACGATGAACCTATGAAAAATAGGAAGGAAAAATAATAATAATAAAATATTAGCAAAGGCGCAGATTCAAGCTCATCAGCTGGCCAGTCATGCGGTGACCGATCCAGCGCGCAATTTTATATTTTGTCATATTTTATTATTTTTTCCGATCTCGTGAAAATTCTCTCGTTCGAGCAAATATCTTCGTTTCAAGGAAATTCTCTAATCTCATGATTTTATCAAAGAAATAATAAAATTAGGGAAAGGTTTGCGGGACCCGAGCACCGGACAGCCGGCCATGCCCTAGCCGTATAGCCGGTCCCACACCTCACGTCCCCATTATTTTATTATTTCTCTCAAATTATTAAAATTCCGATTTCATGAATTTTCCCTAAAACCATGAAAATTCCTAATTTTATGAATTTTCTCTAAAATCATGAAAAATATTATAAAATTAGGAAAAACTCGTGGGACCAGGGCTCTAGTTAATGCCCATGCCTAGCCAGTCCCACACGCCTATTATTTTATTATTGCTTGTTGTTTTGTTTTCTGATTCCATGAAAAACTCACGATTTCAACAAAATACCTTGGTTTCAACAAATCTCTTTGATTTTATGAAAATTCCCTAAAATCATGAAAAATTACATAAAATTGGGAAGAGTGCCCCGGGACCGTGCCCGTTGGCCAAAACCGGCCATGCCTTGGCCATTGCCGGTCCCACACTCCATCATTCCCTATTTTATTATTATTATTTATCTCCCTCATCTCATGGAAGTTCCCTAATTTCATAAAACTCTCCAGTTTCATGGAATTTCCCTCAAATCAGAGAAAGTACATAAAATTACATAGAACTGGGAAGGTGTGGGACCGTGCTTGTCAACCAATTTGGCCATGCCCTAGCGTGGTGATGGTCCCACACCTTGCAATTCCATGTTTTATTATTTTTCATCATCTCATGTATTTTTCCTAGTTTAAAGAAACACGGATTCTGCATATTTTCTCATAATGTTGCTCAAAATGCGCACGGAGAAATCTTTGTAACTCTCGGGCGAGACACGGACACTATAGTGACACGAGCACATCCCCTTGACCGACCAAGGGTGTCTCTAAGGCCTGCAAACATCCGGTCCCACATGTTTTAATGATTTTAACCTAATTTGCTCAATTGCTCATATTAGGTTCAAACTCTTTCCAAACAATTGGAAGTTTGCTTAAATGACCATCCATTGGTCCCACTACCTACCAATAGTCGGTCCCATGAGCTTTTGGTCGGTTCCTCATCTCTTCATGGCTAGGTTTTATTATTTGTCGCTCACACGAGCATTATTTCAATAAATGATTAAACTTGACATTTAATCGTTCTTTCACCAACTAGTCCTCAAGAGACTTTGGTATTTTGCTCATTCGAGCATCCGGGAGTACATGGTGGACTCGTCATCCCATGTGGCGGTCCCCGCTTTACTACTTGATTGATTTGCAATAAATCATCATTTCGGTAAAATTAGGGTTTTGAATCCGAGCTCAACGAAACATGATTAAAGCGATTCAAATACTGCGATAATTTTATGTTGATTCCATGATCAACATTTTTATTTAATTTACTCGACCCAGTGGTCGATATCTTAAATTAATATTTTATTTGGTCATGCTACCAGCGATTCATCAAATGAGAAACATTCGCTCAAACCGGCAATATTCCTCAGACTAGCAATATTTGCTCGAACCAGCAATATTTGCTCAGATTCAAGAATATTGGTTCAACTATCAATATTATTCGACGATTCAGCAACACAGTTTGCTCGTCTTAGGTAATCAACATAATAATACCTCGTCTCAACAGACATATTTGATTCATGAATTTCAGAACATTTGCAAAACATGTTCAATTCAATAATACATGGACTCATCGTCCCACAAAGTCAGCCTCGACTCACAATCACGAGATATCAATCGTGTCACATGGGGGGATATTAACTAGGGTTTTGGTCGGCGGTCCTACGCACGTATGTTCACCCACGATGAGAATGTGAGCAAGTCGTGCAATCGGTTGGAAAGAGTCGGCAAAGGAGTGGGTGGAAAATTAACCAGAGTCTCCGCATGATAAGAAACTGGTTTTAACACGATTTCCAACTCCCCCACTCTCTTATTCCAGCAAACTGTCACACTTCATGGGATCATGGAGTTTTCAAATCCGGCATTATAAAATGTCTCTGAATCCTGATTGAAAGGACAAGATTCGAACACTCGAACACTCGAACATTCGTCTAAAATAATCCTCGGAAAATTCATACAGACAATCTTTCGTATACACGCGTATGAGCATTCACTTTCAATTGAGCAAAAATCAATCATTCAGAGCATTCTTACGCTGAATTCACAACACACATGCAATCTTAGATCATCATTGATCTCACGCATTTCTCTGCTTCCCTCCTGCGAGATCTACCCATCCTCTCTTGTGACCGATTGACTCGGGAACGGCCATTGTTCTTGGTTTAGGCCGAGTCTTCTGTTGATCTCTCGAACTTGAAGAACTCCCTTCTTGCGGTGCATCACGTGCGAGGTTCAACATTTCGCTCGATTCAAGGGGAGTCTCCATACGGTCGACTCTTCAATTTCGTAAAAACCAGTAAATCGTTTTCCCCCATCTACAACAGGAAAGACGGACGGATAACAGTAATGAGAGTATTGGGCGAACGTGTGATCAGTCTTCCCTCATAAAGGAAACATGATGATCACTACCTTCCGCACAAATCCTCCACTTCTCCACTACTTAACTTCCTCCACTTCCTAAGAGATCGAGTGCGCTCAATGACTTATATAAATAGGTTTTCAATCTATTTCAAAAGGAGGAAAAAGTGTTATCAACACAAGTAGCCGAGAAACCATTTTTACGATACAAGTCATAAATCGCGGAACCCTTCATAATTCAACATCCCGATCTCAAACACCTTCTCCGCTTCCATCCCTAAGATCAACCCTTCTCCTTCACCTTGTGGCCGAATTGAATCGGGAATGACCATTTCTTGGTTTAGTCCAGTCTTGCAGATTGATCTCTCGAACTCAAAAGTACTCCTATGCAAGTATATTTGTTTAGGGTTTGAAATCGTTTCTCATCAACATACCCAAATTTACAAAAACCGCAAAATCGTTTTACCCAAAAAACAAGAACTACTCTCTTGATCTCTAAGGATAGAGATAGTTGAGCCAATTTAAATTTTTGAGGGAGAAAAGATACTTTTTCTGATTAAGTTTTTCATGATAAGTTCTACAACAGAGAAGGGAATATAAATGATAGAGTTTGGTGTGCACATGTGCCACTCACACACACACTCTACTAATCCTACTAAAGAACAACTATTACCTTCATTAACTACTAATTACACTAAACAGTTACTAAACCCCCCTAAATCGGGTGGCCCTTAACCGAACTTTTCGGCCCTAAGGATGGTCTGACAAATCCCACTCCTCGCAAATTATCCTTGTCCTCAAGGATATAAAGCTGAGCTCGACCCATGAATAGCAGAAATGTGAACTCCACAACTTCAACTCCCGGGTCCATGAAAATTGGAACCATTCATTTGAAGCGGCGGGCATTAAGCTCGATTTCGATCATTCAAAAAGAATCGATGTTCCACCTTTCAAGTAAAGGTCTTGAAACATTATTCAAACCTTTCTATTTTCCTAATTGGACATCTCTCGGAGTTCTCCTTAAGTTGGGGATCCTTGCTTTTACTCCTTGGCTTGGGGACAAAATACCATCTTCACAGACAATGGTCCATATGAAAAATGGTCTTAAAATATCTTGCACTTTCAAAAGGTGAAGTTATGGTTGATCGCTTTTATTTGCTTGTTTTGATCGATAAACGAGGTTTTTATCTGGTAGAAAGAAAGAGGTGTGTGAATAATACGCATCGTCCATGATAAATGATAAACGGTAGAAATGGATATACTATGTGTTTATGGGTGAAAACTATTTCTGCCCGGTTTTTGTAATTTGGGATCATGTGGATGAGAAATGAGTCTAAACCTTAAACAAATGCATAGCTTGTTGTAGTTGTGCTCGTCATCCCCAAGACATCTTGACAGGGGAACCATGCGGGTTCGATAATACAACATACCATGAAGCATGAAGAAGTTCTGCAGGGTTTTAAGGTGACCTTTCCTTGGGAGCGTGAGCTATTGAGCTCTTGAATGATCGGAGTTCGCGATCGTCGGTCTTGGTGTCTTTGTATTGTGATAACCATGTCGATTCTATGGTTTTCCTCTCTTCTTGTCGGGGGTTTCTTCCAAACCTTCGAACTTCAATTTGGAAGCCAGTGTTGCTAGACAATCGGCATGTTTGTTGTTGCTGCGACCGACATGGGTTATGGTTGCATCAGCAAAATAATTCAGTAACCTTTGTGCTTCTGATCGATATGGAGCTAGCGTTACTTCCTTTAGTGCGTATACCCCATTCATATGATTCACCAGTAACTTGGAGTCACCTCTTATCTCCAGAGACGCGTGACTCACGCTTGCTTGTCTGTGTGACCCTATGAGGAAGGCTTCATACTCTACTGAGTTGTTGGTGCATTCGAAGTCCACTTGAAGGAGTGTGAGAATACTTTCCCGATTGGAGATACTAATACCACGCCCGCTCCTCCGGTGTTCGCTAGGGGGTAGCAGAGCCATCAAAATACAAGAGCCATACTTTTTCTTCTAAAATAGAGACGCCCTGGAAATTCTCCGGGATATCTTCGTGTAGCCCTGTAGTGCTTTCTCCAGAAATGCGCGATAAAGTCCGCAACCGCTTGACCCTTGATAGATCTGGGTGGCGCTTACGCGTTATGTCCAGGCTCGACATTTGGAGAAGCCATTGCCTATCCTTCCAGTCAGGAATAGAGCTTTGAAAGTAAAAACTTTGCAGGATCGATTTAGGACACTAGTATCACCCTATTAGACGGTAGGTAATTCCTAAACTTAAGAATGGAATGGATCAAGGCTAAACATTCTTTTTCCGCTCTAGGGTATACGAGTTCAACGTCTCTCAATATTCAGGTGAGTAGTATATGGGACGTTCGATTCCCTCGTCGTCTTCTGGACGAAGTAGAGCCCCTACGGCGGTGTCAGAAGCGGTGTAGAGATATAGCGGCTTCCTTGTGCGGGAGACTTCATGATGGCTGGAGATGACGGTATTCGTTGAATCTTTCGAAAAGCTTCTGTTTGGGTTGCGGTCCAAACGAAGCTGGCTCCTTTCTTCAATAAGGGGGTGAATGAAGCGGTACGTGGGGCTAGACCGGGTATAAAACGTCGAATGTAATTTACCTTGCCCATGAAACTTTGGAGCTCCTTCACGGTTCGTGGGGCGGCATTGTGAGGATAGCACGAGGAGTCTTGGATGGGTCTACTTGATCCTTCTCAAGTTACTTGGAATCCAATTTACGAAGAGACGCCGAAAGCGCACTTCAAAGGATTCATCTTCAATTTGTATTCTCGACACCTCTCAAACACTTGCCGTAAGAGGTGTGATCTCGCTCGAGCCCCGATTGACCACGATTTCATCTACATAGTCTTCTACTTGTTTATGCATCATGTCGTGGAAGATTGCCGTCATAGCACGTTGATACGTTGCACTTGGCGTTCTTTAAACCGAATGGCATAACAAGTATAGTAAAAATTGCCAAGAGGGGTTCAGAGAAGGCTGTCTTACTTGCATCGTGCTCATACATCTTTATCGATTATAGCCGATGTAACCATCCATGAAGGAAAACATGTCGTGTCCGCTAGTGGCGTCTACTAACATGTCGATGTTAGGAGAGGGAAGCACTTGTTCAAGTCTCGAAATCCACGCAACTTCAGATCTGTCCGTTTTCTTCTTTTTGGGACCACATTAGCTAACCGGGTCGGATGATGAATAGGTCCTGATGAAGCCAAACAACTAGTAACAAAGGAATTTCGTTCTTGATTTGTTCTTCTACTTCATGTCTGAATTTCCTCGAGGTGCTTGATTGGCTTGGATCCGGTATGACATGTAGGTAATGGGTGACCAATTTTTCATCTAGACCGGGCATTTCCTCGTATGTCCGGGCGAACACATTTTGGTACTCCTTGAGTAGTTGAACAAGACTCGTACGTTCGTGTGGACGTAGTCGAACCGATAGAGACCGGCACAGGGAGATTCTTCATTCCCGATGTTAATAGTCTCGAGCTCATCGATCGTGGAATTGGTTCCATCTTGTAGTTGTCGCGGGGCATCCAATACCTCCTCTTGTATTTCGTCGTTCTGACATTCAATTGGGCGGAGACCGGAGTGCCGAGTCTCTCCTCGCTAATTGCTAACAATGACGGATATTGTCTTCCCCTTACGGTCACGTTTCGCCTCAAAAGTGCGTTCCCTTTTTGGTGTGAACGTGGGTTGAAGCTTCTTTGATAAAGATGGATGCCTCGTCGTGAGAAGGCGTGTCGTGGTGCTTGGCCCTCGGTGATGCAAGTCGGTATTCTTCTGGATTGAAGCCCACGTGGGTAGTGGGGTGCACAGACTTTGTCCGATCTTCCTGCGAGAAGTATCTTTTGGCTCGAACAGCTCCACTCCCATATTGGCAGTACGTGCGGAGACAATGATGCAATAATACGGATGACTTTCTCATTTAGCATGGTCTTGTGCACTTGGTGATACGTTGAAGGAATGACCTTGTTGTCGTGAAGCCACGGTCTCCCCGCAAGATCATATGGTAGTCCTGGCTCCTTTCAATGACTTCAAACTTTGCTCTTGATCGAACGGGTCCTCGATAAATTGATTGACATACGCGTATGTGTTGGTCTGATTTCCTTCGAAGTTCGTCATCGTGGTGGGCTGTCGTACAATCTTGCATGGGTTAACCTTGGCTGTCTTGAGAGTCTTGAGAGTAATTACATTCGAAGATGCTCCTGTGTCGACGAGGGCCCTCTGAACTACGAACCCTTGATGTGAGGTAACACGTAGGGCCGTTATGACCTTCCTCTGCCATCATGTCGTCCTCTGTGAATGTAACATTATTTACGAGATATTTCCGATGCGATTAAGACTTACGGACGAGAAGGAGTGGTGTACGTCCGTAGCTATTTTATTAATATGACAAACGTCTCTCGCCGTTGATTCTTCGAGAGGTGCAAGAGTTCACACAAGCTTTCCACTGAGATCCGCTTCCGATCTGCCGCCTCAGGTTCGTAGTAAAATTTGTTGATCCGAGGGGAACTAGTACCCGGTGTAGAGTTATCCGAACGCTCATCTACGATGTCATCTTGATGAGGAGATCAAGTATGCCAGTTCGCTTCTTTGATTAGCTCCATGTTCTTCGTGTGAATCTCCTGTACCCGTGCTAGTTCACTTAATTTTGGGAATCTCCTGATCATGCCGTCAGATACGCCGTTAGGAGGAGAGGGGTATCTCCGTTGGAGGAACCATCAGGATTTGATTCCGTCAAGGTGGTTCTAATATCAACCATCTCAAAATTGAATGAATGGTATTGAAGAAATTGACTTTACAACCGAGAGATTAACCTCCCACCGTGGTCGCCAATTGTTTATGGGTGAAAACTATTTCTCTTAGGTTTTGGTAATTTGGGATGTGGATAAGAAATGAGTCTAAACCTTAAATAAATGCACTGCGCAGTGAGTGCTTGTAGATTCGAGAGATCAATCTTTGTAAATCCGGCCTAAACCAAGAAATGGCCGTTCCAGACTTGTTTCGGTCACAAAGTGAAGGAGATGGGGTTGATCTTAGGGAGGGAAGCGAAGAAGGTGTTGAGAATGTGAAGGTGTTGGCTATGAATGACTTGTATCGGGTGAACCGGCTTTGTGGTGTAAGCTATCGATTGCAGTGTTTGAATATGATTGTATCAACACTTGCCTCTGTCCTGGACTTTCTCTTGTTTCTTGTTTGGAAAATAGGAGGAGAACCTATTTATACAAGTCTTTTAGCCTAACCTTCGTATCTCGTGGGAAGTGGAGAAAGTGGAGTGATGGAGTAGTGGAGTCGTGTGTTAGTGTCACACGACCGGTCTTGCCCACTTCTCCCATCATCACTAACCGTCCATGACTTCGACACGTTCTTGTGATGGCGCGCTGCTGTGTGAACCGCAGGACCAATACCCCGGTATGTATCCCCCGGGTTGTGACATGATTGATGTCTCGAGTGTGTGGATCGTGGGACCTGACGAAAGTAGCATGTAATGCTAAATTGAATAACTTGCGTTATTCGGGGAGGTCGATACTTGTGAAGTATTGTGTGTATTTTATGCGGTCTTTGCATCATGGTGTGGTAAAGTGACGGGTGGTGATCACTTAAGCACGCCTTCACGTCAACTCGACTAGGGTTGTATAACCAATACGGTAAAGTTGGACGGACGAGATGATCTTTGAGACACTCATATGCGACCGTTGATGGAATTAGGGTTTTGAAAGGTGCGCAGGCATCACTCTTGACTTGGTCGAAACCAAGCATGGGAAGTATTTTGGAAAGGACCGGCCAGGGCATGCGTGTAGACAACATGCCGGTGTACACATACGTACCTCCTTTGTCCCATTAAGGTGCGATCTAGGCCACTCAATTTGACCGGTAAGGAGTGGTTGAGATCGATTTTACCTGTACATACGATGCCGCAAAAGCCCGCATCATGCCCACTTCGGGCGCGCGTTCCAAGATGACCAATCTTGGTCGGTCTTGGCCGATCGGTGCGTAGTGTAGGTTGTAGGCTGGTGTTCACGTCTATACTGATTGTCCCATGAAAACGTGATCGAGCCACTTAAATCGTCCCGGCGAAGTTGAGCGGTCGAGATTAGTTTGCAATTGGGAAGTGTAACCACGCTAGTTTGGGCGGACGATTTGGGATAACCGGGCATGGTATGCCTTGGCGACCGTGAGAAGATTTATGGGTCCAAGGTGGTCATGTTGGTATGGTTGGACTGCTTAATCTAATCTTGGACCCTCCGTTCGTCTTGGAGAAGATGGGACTCGTGATACTCAAAACCTAATTTTGGCTTTCGGGCCGTGTAACCATGCCTTATTCGAGCGCACGAATTAGGATGTACAACCATGGTTGGTCTGACCGATTGGTCAGGTATGTGGCGGCCCCACGGTGATTGTGTTGACATGCTGGGCCTTTTGAATCTACATCTACACCCTCCATCTATACCGCAAAGATGGATGGTTGAGACTATTTTGTGACACATGTAATGTGCCGCAAACCCTAATTTAGGGTTTTCCGCCCATCTTGAATTCTGGTTTGGACGTTTTGCAAGTTATGCCACCGAGGCCGACTATGCGGGGTAAAAGCGTTGGTTGACAGCGAATATTCCATACACAGCAGGGGTTATGGAATTGATCTAGCCATCCAATCATCTTTGGTGAAGTTGGATGAGCGAGATCATATCAAGACTTATATGGACAATCAGGATGCTCAATGGGGCTAGTATAACACAATCGAGAGTTGCTCAATCGGGCTAGAATTAAAGAACTTGAATACGAGAAAGCACAACTTGCAAAGGACTTCTCTCTTCGTAATGACAAGTATTCCAAGCTGAAGAAGCAGCTACAAACTACTGTAGCGAATTTCAAGAATGATGTTGTCCGCTTTCGCAATCAAACTATTAGGACAGGTCTGATGACCACAATATTCCTCTTTCTTCATATCCTTGTCTTCTTGATGAGATTCTGAAAATATGCCTTCCTTGGATGTCTCGATAGCGATGCTAGTGAAGAAGAGGAGTCCAGATGAGGAGTCGATGAAAAAGAAGAATGAACTAAGAAATAACTCCATTTTCTTCTTTCTCTTCTTGAAATATCGTACATTTATCCTTTTAGTCTCCCATTTTTGTAATTTCTTATTGTAAATCTCTTGGACCTTCAAATACGAGTTCTACTTTGTTGTCCCTTTCCGCACATGTTAAAAGAACAATTCTTTCTTGCAATACGATTAATCGGTATTATGAGTGCGTAAATCTATCATATGAAAATAAATAACAAGTTTATATCTATTCATTCCCATATTTGCCTCTGTTATTTGTTTTCAAATGAAAGATTTAATCGAGAACCTTTAAGTAATAATATGCCTCAATTTCGCAACTTTTGTTGCTAAGTCTTCACAAACAAATTTTTCCTAGTTGTTTCCATGTATATACTCGCAAACTTATTTGTTTGCATATAATCATTTTGAAAGCTTATTTGCTTACTCATTTTCTTGTGTGGTCTTATTTTGCCTTCCCTAGTTAAAGGTCTTATTGCGCCACCCCTCGTCATTGCGACAAAATCGCGGGGACGTCTTTACATTTTCATGTAATGACCCATTGATCTTGCCTTATGATTTCTTTAGTATTGTTGCCTCTAAAGGTCATTTTGATAATTTTTTGCGACAATATGACAGGCCTAAACTTTCTTGCGAAGATAAAGCCCCATGACATTGCCGTCTTGCGACGAAATCGCAGGACGTCTTTACATTTTCATGTAAAGACCCATTGATCTCGTATTATCCTCGCGTTAGTATTATTGCCTCTTCGGGTTCATCGCACAAATATGACAATCCTAAATTTTCTTGCGAAAATAAAGCCCCATGACATTTGCGTCTTAAGACACTTATCGGCTCCCTAATGGAGGGTGCGCCCTTATCATCTCCCTGGTTTACCCTTCAAGGAGGCGTACATCGGCCCATACAAGACTAGCTCCTCCCATCCGGTCTTAACAACAACCGGTTGTTTTGAAGCCTCTTATCCCTTATACCTATAGGGCTTATGGTTACGAGGACTGCACCCTAAGTGGAGTTTTCTTTGGGCGAGTGCAACATGTGCCAAGACTTGCCAAGAATGGTCGAGACACTTCAAATGCCCTAGGCACTCTTGGCTCAACCGTGTACCTCGGCGCCTTGGTCATACACTCGACTCCTTGGAAGAGACCCTCGGTCGTCCAACCAGGGTATAACCTTATATATATAGTTGGAAATCCAAGGTATCTCCCCAGGATGGGCTTTATTGACCCCAAATTTCCATGACTCGGGTTCCAGGGGCGGTGTAACCTTTTCCCTGAGCCATGTCAAGAGATATCCCCTTATATGACGCACTTTAGGTCTTACATTTGCCTCTTGCGAAATATCATTCGCGAACTAGGGTGTCATTCGCCATAAAGGTTCGTCCCATTCGTATATATCATTTATTTTTGATTATTTCTTCTCCTTATCTTTGCGAAATTATCGCATAGTCTTTGTTGTTTTTGTGATCTGTTTGTAATTTTTTAACCAAATTTTCATATATTCATGAGACTTTAGAGAACCCCTTCTTCGATCGTCATATTCTTTGTACTTTTGACATGTCTTTGTCACTCATTTTTTTTTTTTTTTTACACCTTTCACAAATCTAAGATCAATTATTCATTTCTTTACCTCTTATTCATGTTACTCTGCTTCTTCATTTAAATTTCCGATATTGCCTTCCCTTTGCAGAAACCATCCAATTTCAAGTGTCTTCAGGCATTGGTTTCGCAATGTATCTTCATCTCTCACTTCTATTGCGTCCACCATCAGTCTTTTCCTTCTTTGTTCTTCTTTGATGTTACGCTTCCAATTCTTCTTTTGAGCAGCCCTTTCCTCGCATGATTCCACATCAACTTCATAGCACTTTTGTCCCTCGGCCCAATCTCCTTTTATAACTCCAACACCACCTTTGGGATGAGAAATTTGATGCACTGTAGTGGTAAGTCGATGCTACACCCAAGATCTCATGTAACCAAGGTCGCCCAATTAATGCATTATAGGGGGACTCCACATCGACTATGCAAAACAAAATTTCAGTTGATAATCCTTTCGAGTTATATTCGCATATGAGCTTCTCCTTTAGGTTTATTGGCAGTACCATTAAAACCATAAATCTTATAAGTTGAAGGTATCAGATCTTCGTCTTTCCCTCCATAGTCTTGTAAGTATGGTAAAAAAGGATGTTTACAAAGCTTTCAGTATCAATTAAGATTATATTGACTGCCCTTGAATTTTCCGCCTCATCATCTTCATCATCAACGGTTTTGGGTTAATCTCCAATCTAACCACTAATGGATTGTCATGCATCTCTCCACCCTCGGTACATCTTCTGCGGTAAAAGAAATAATCTGCGTTTGCCATTCCTTTAGTGGCGATGTCTTCCGCGATGTTCATTACTTCTCTATTGTCGGCATCTCTTACGAAAACCCTACGAGAACACTATCATGAAAATCTTCAATTGTCCCATACGAATGTACGATAGAGTTGCATAACAAGTTTTTGGCTTTCAGCTCCAACTTCTACTACAAATGTTTCTTTCCCTTTTGTTGTGTTTACTACAGGAATTTACGGTGGTGGTGGTAATGGTTGAGTCTTCTCTTCACATTTTAAGAAATGATTTAGCTTCCCTTGGTCTATCATTCTCGAGGATGATTCTTTTTATGTTTCGCAATCATTTGTTAGGTGTCCATGAAAATGGTGATAGGAACAAGAATTCATGACTTCTATCACCCGAGGGAAGCGGTTCATTCCCCATGTTCCATGGTGCATGTATATTTTCCATCAAGAGTTATAGCTTCCCATATCTTCTCCACACAAGCATTCGGTGGGGGCATCTTGATTTCCTCCCATACTACCCTAAGACCTCGCTGCCCTCTATGATAGTTATGCTCTCGACCTCATAAGTTTCTTGCGGATTATGCCTATGATCAAATCTTTGAATTTTGCTATTTCGTCACGGTTATAGAGTTTCTCTCTCTTTCAAATTCTTCCCGATCACTACTTCCCATGGATACTAACTTTTCGCGACCATCATCCGTATACCATTTCTTGTTGACCTGCGAGGTGTTGCCACTGTGTTTATCAATTTAGGTAACAAACTTGCATTCGTAGCTCTTGAGCTTGTATTCGCAACAAGGTATGATTCCATCTCATTTTGCCTTTCCTCTAGAGCAATGTACCCCTCCTGAAGTTCTCGCAACTCGGTCATTGTGATTGTATTCTTGATTCTAAAAATTTGAATGTATATGCATTGGTTGCGAACATAGCGTTAATGAATAATAAAATGAGATATCTCTCATCCACACGACCAACCATATCGCTACACATTGTCTTCCACCTCACGGTCGGATGTTTCAAACTTTCGCCAACCCTTTGTTTTAACTTAAATACATCTTCAATACCCGGTCGTGAGAATTATTACTTATGTACGCCCCTTAAAATATATCTTGTAAATGGTTGAATGATGTGATTGTGTTTCTTGGTAAACCTTCAAACCATTTCAGTGCTTCTCTATCAAACTTGATGCAAAATACTTTACAATATAGCATCATGATTTTCCCATTGTAACATGCATCTCACATAAGCTTTGATGTGTTGTATTGCACAAGTTGTTCCATCAAAAATCTTTGGTTAACGCAGGTAAATTACACTTTGGGGGTATTCCTCCTAGTTGCACTTCTTGTGTAAATGGAGTTTTGTGAGCCTTCTTCGATGGCCTCATCCAATTGTCTCTTTCCTCCTCCCCTTTTCTATTCAACATTCCTCTCATTTACGCAATTCTCTCGGGATTTGTTCATTTACATCGAATTTGGATCTAATGGGTCTTTTTAGTTCCGCCTCTCTTCTCCTAGCGTTCATCTCTGCTTTGACTTTCTTGTTCATCATTCCCTTCTCGTCTTTCCTGCGATCTTCTCCTTCATCTCTTTCACGAATTCACACCAGTTATATCTATCATTTTCTCTTCTTTGTTGCCTATCGGTTCTCCTTTGTACTCTTTCATATTCTTCATTGATATTACCATTGTTGCGATTTTGTTCTCGCCTTCTTTCTCGATTATCATGATTATTCTGGCGAATTGCTTCTTGTAACTCCTCTTCTTCCATTTACATTTCTCAATCTTTCTCTTTCCTTGAAGCTAGACGTGCTTGCTCGACATAGTGTCTTTCAATTTCATCTTCAATTTCTTTTTGCTTCCTCTGTCTTTCTCTCCCATGCAATATTCTTCTTCCTTCTTGTTGATTTTCTTCGTCATTTGGATTATTTGCCTCGCCTTTGCCTATTTCCTTGATTTCCATCATTTCGCCCATTTTGAAAGAGCCTCGGGATGTGGGATATAACGATCTTCTATTATTTCTCTTCTTTCGCAACGTTCTTTCACGGATTTTGCACTTCCTCTGGTTTTCTTCATTAACATTTTCTATAGGTAAAGTTCTTCTTCTCTCCTCTCTAATTGATCTTGAGCTTGACCTTGTAGTGCTTCTCGAAACCATCGTTTTGTAATCTCATATTTTCCATCCTCAACTCATGATTTTGCCTTGTTAAATTTGCACGTTCCTCTGCCTCTAATCGTCTTTCTTCATGTATTGTTTGTCTCAACGTCTCTAATGCTGCGACTCTTCATTCCAGTGAATTATTTCTCCAATCACTTCTCGATCTCTCTCCTCTTGTCCATTGTTTATCAATTCTTTGTTCTTCTCCCCTTTCATCCACAGTCGATCTCCAAGTATGCACACTTACTCTATCATAATCCGGAGTTCTATCCGGTATCGGTTGAATTGGTGATTGAATTTGATTTTCTTCATTATTTCTTGTGTTCATTCTTGAAGATTCTCCCATTTCATTTCTCCTTTCTTGCAAGTGTTCTACTCCTTCTAACAGTTGTTGGTTGTCCGATGCATATCTTCTTCTAGTCATTTCTCAATTTTGGTAAGTTTTTGAGAATTATATGAAATTCCTTCCTATTACTCCAAATTCTTTCAAATCACGGTGTTAATCTTCACTCTCTCTCCTGTTTCTAAGCGCCAATATGTAGTTCGGGAAATCCTACACTACACCCCTCACAAGAATCTATACAATCAAATCATTTTAGGATGAACAATTGTAATTTTTATTGATTAAATTCTTAAAATATTTACAAGATGAAATGGAAATCAGTTAAAGAATTACAATCACTCTAAATTTTCTCTCTCTTAATGACTTGCTTAACACTCGAAAAAGATCCCCCTCAACGGACTTGTCCAACTCTTTATATAGGGTATTACATAGTGGATGGCGGCTAAGTTGTCCTTTATTTTGGAATGACTTGCGAAATATCGCAAGTGTACAAATATATAATCTCGCAACTCTCCTAAATATCGCTAAGTCTTCACATCTTTCTCGTGTTTTAGTTGTCGTCATTCATTGCGTCATTTATATTACTCATCTGCGATACCTTCGCAATCTTTGTCGTTTATTGATCTCGCGAGGTATTGATGTCGCGATATTACGATCCTACCTATAAGGAGGAGGCACCCTAAGTGGAGTTTTCTTACGAGTGCAACATATGCAAGACTTGCCAAGAATGTAAGACACTTCAAATGCCGGGCACTCTTCTCAACCGTGTACCTCGGCGCCTTGATCATACGGCCGACTCCTTAGAAAAGACCCTCGGTCGTCCAACCGAGGTATAACCTTATATATATAGTTGGAAATCAAGGTATCTCTCCTGGATGGGCTTTCATTGACCCAAATTTCCATGACCGAGGTTCCAGAGGCGGTGTAACCTTTTCCACGAGCCATGTTAAGAGGATACCCCCTTTTATGACATACTTTAGGTCTTACATTTGCCTCTTATGAAATTTTGATTCGCGAACTAGGGTGTACGCCATAAAGAGTTCATCCCGTTCACGATATGTCATTGTTTTTGGTTATCTCATGTTATTTTCTTTGCGAGATCTTCGCATGTTCTTTCTTTGTTTCGTGCAATTTCGCAATGATTCTTTCACTGGCGTTTTCATATAAGTTCATTTCTCTTCAACCATACATTACATTACCAGTCTCATTCTTTTCCCCAATCTTCTATGGGTAATATTTCTTCAAGTATAATCTATTCCACGGTCTATCTAATTTGTGGCGTACGTCTTTGCCCTGAGGATCTATTAATCTATATGCCCCTGTTAGAATATCTCCTTGATGATATAAGGTCCATCTCATTTCTTATGACTTTCCACCACTTTTCTGATATAGGTGTTTCTCTCAATACCAAATCGCTTTGGTTGAAATTCGCGTGTCTTGACACGTTTGTTATATTCTGGGTAATCTTGACTGGTAATTCTCCATATCTTTGTAGTACTCTTTCTCTTTTTCTTAATTCATCTAACTTGACCAAAATGTTACCCGCACTAAGATTTTTCTCCCAATATTCTTTCTTTGTTGTTGGAATAATAACTTTTGGGAGTACTGACTTCAACTCCATATGTTAAACAAAAAGGTGACATTCAGTCAGCTTCTCTTTGGTTGTATTGTAAGCACATCGCATTATGCACTTGTTCACACCATGCCTTTATTATGTCCTTCTAACTTCTTCTTCAATATACTCTGCGATTGTTTTATTTGTTGATTACTTTTGTCCATTGGCACTGCGGGTATAAAGGAGTTGATTTCCCACTTTAGACGAAAGGCATTAAGCAACAATTCTATATTTTGTCCCTCAAAGCTTGCTTCCCATTGTCGGATACCAAGCGTGCTGGGGATTCCAAATCTGCATATGATGTTTTCGAATATGAAGGTAAAAATATCTTTATCGCGAATGTGTTGTACTGCTTTTACTTCTGCCCATTTTGTGAAATAATCTGTAGCGACAATCAGATACCTTCTTTGCCCTGTTCCTGGTAAAAATGGTCCCACAATGTCTAAACCCCACTTTCCAAAAGGCCATACACTTGTTGAAGAGGTTAATGGTGCTCCTGGTGCATGTATTTTCTTTCCGTGCCTTTGACAATCTTCGCAACCTTGATATTTGTTTCGCATATTCATGCATATATGGCCAATAATAGCCTTGCATTTTTGCCTTATGTTCCAAAGATCTTCCACCCTTTGTGATTTTTGACATCCCCACTGTGTAACATCTTTATGATTGCTTCTCCTTCCTTTAAGTGTTAAACATCTAGCGAGGGTCCATTAAAGGATATTGATAGCACCCATCTCTTAATTCATAATTTGTTGCATGGCTTTTTTAATTTGTGTGTTTCTAATCTATTTCTTGGTGTTTCTCCTTTCATCAGATATGCATGAATTTATCTCTCGATCATCACTATAGAGCCTTTGTGCTCCATCTTCTATGAGCATCATACGTCTCTTGCTCTTCCTCCTTATTGATTGATGGTAATAGAAGTGTACGTATTTTTATGCATCTCTCGTAATTTGGACTGTCATCATACTTGATATAAAAGCGAAAACATCTGCAAGTCTTTTGTCTCTTCTTGATATATGTCTCCATTTTATTTTTGGTATCTTCGTAGACAATTCTTGACAAGTTTCTTGTTTTTTTCAAAGATGGTTCATTTGTAGTATATTCTTCTTTTATCGCGAATAGCTAATTGGGAATCTTTGGTGATTCTCACATTCTCAACTTCATTTCTCTTGCAATTGAGAGCATGTATTATAGCTTCATATTCTGTTTCATTGTTGTTAGATGCAAATTCCAATCAGAAAGAAAAAGCCATTTATTATACAGGCGAAATCATAACAATCCCAACTTCATTTCCTTCCCCATTTGATGATCCATCTACCAATATTTCCCTGTTTGGCTCGGTTAATAAATCCTTGGATTTCCATGTTCTTCTTCTATATCCATCATTTCTTCCTACCGATTCATCTCTTCCAAAGGAAATTCTGCTAAAAAATCTGCGACAACTTGTGATTTTGGTGAAGATAGTATTTCATATTTGATTTTGCAATGACTTACTTGAGCATTCCATCTTTCAACCCTTCGACCTTTTTGAATTTTTCATTCTGACTCAATCGGTACTTTTGTCATTACCTTGACAACATGTGCTTGGAAGTATATCACGAAGTTTAAATGTTGCATAAACTAATGCCAAAATTAGTTTTTCAATTTTTGAATAATTCCTTTAGCGGCATTGAATGTTTTGCGATGTAATAGATTGGCTTTTCCACTCCTGCGTCTATTCGCAATATATTGCGCTTAGTGCGTGCGAGGTTGTCGCAAGATAGATTAATAATTCCTCCCACCCAGCTCTGCTTTTTTGTAAAATTGATATATCCATTAGATGTTCTTTTATTCTTTGTAAAAGCCTTTTCACATTCATTTGTCCATCTAAATTTCGCTCCCTTTTTAAGTATATTGAAAAAATGTTTACACTTATCGGATGATCGCGAGATGAATCTTCCTAGCGAAGCTAATAGTCCATTTAACTTTTGCACATCTTTCATTGTTCTTTGGCGTTGGCATATCGCTAATTGCTTGTACTTTCTCTGGTTCGACTTGTATTCCTTTTTTGACACGATGTAACCTAAAATTTTCTGATGCAACCCCAAAGGTACATTTTACGGTTTACTTTGATGTTGAAATGCCTCATTTGTTCAAAAACTTCCTCAAGTCCGTACATGGTCTTTTGCTTCTTTACTTTTTATTAACATGTCATCCACATATACCTCTAGTGTTTTATGTATCCATTTCGCGAACACCTTTTCTACCATCCTTTGGTATGTTGCTCGACATTTCGCGCAGACCAAATGGCATTTTTGTATAATGAGTATAATCCTCTTGGAGCGAAAAAAGCGGTATGCTCTTGGTCTTCTTGACGAGAGGAATTTGATTGTAGCCTTTGTATCCATCAGAGAGGATATCCTTTCATTTCTGGCCATTGACTCAACCATTTGTGGAATATCGGTAAAGGGAAAGCTATCTTTCGGACAAGCTTTGTTTAGATCGGTAAAATCTATGCAAATTCTTATCCCTTTTTCTTCTTTGGGACTACGACCATATTTGCTATCCATTCGGGATATTTTGCTTGTCTAATGATTCTGCGTCAAGCATCTTCTGCAATTCTTCTTCTATTTGAGAGTGATATCTTTGTTGCAATTTTTCTAATTCTTTGTTTGAATGGTCGTGCATTTTTGTCAATCTCCAATTTATGGCAAGCTCTGAGATGGATCTATTCAGGCATCTCATCCATATCCCATGCGAAAATGTCTTTGTAATCTCGCAACAAATCCATGATCCTTCTTTCCTCATCCACCTCCATTTTAGTCCCAATTTTTAACATCTTGGGTTCTTCTTGATTCGATGTTCACTTCCTTTGTTCGATTCTCACGCGGTGTAGCTAGCCTTCGGTTCTCCCATAGGCGTTGGTCCTTTTATTTCCTTCGCAAGCTCATTCTCTTCTTCCGAGATTTATTTAGGTATTCCTTTTCCTTCTTTGCTCTTATCATGTAAATTCTAAATTCTTCTTCCTTTTCGCTTCTTTTGCCATCTTTTGCGATCTTTTCGCTTCTTCATTTGTTCTTCATAATGTTTTACCTCGATTTGATGATATATTCTTCCTTTATCGTTATCTCCCCAGTTGTCCAATCCCACTGGGCATAGGAAATTTGATGCATTGATGAAATGTTGATGCTACTGACTTGCATGTACCCATGGTCTTCCCAACAACATGTTGTATGGAGATTCCATATCCACTACACATAACGTCACTTGTGTTTCAATTTCTCCCAATAGAAATCGCATTTTTATTTCCTTTAGGTTTTTGTTATAGATTTTCCGAAACCATGGATATGATATGTTGAGGGACTCATTTCTTCATTTTTGTACCCCAATTCTTTATAAGCATGATAAAACATTATATTCACTGAACTTTGGTGGACACAGGGAGTTCTATTTATTGCCCATTCTTCCACTATTTTTGTTGGTTCTCCTTCTTCCTTGCTTAGCTTATCGTAATCACTAGTGGAGATGTGTGATTTAAATTCTCTCTTGATATCTCTTTGATGTAAACGTAATCTTGTTTTTCCCATTCTTTCAAGGGTGACGCCTTCTCTTGTTGTTACAATTTTCTTTCCTTCAAAATATCGTTTGTGTATTCTCCTACGATACTTTCATGAAATTTATTAAACATCGTCTTTGTAATCATATTACATTCCAATTCTCCATTACTCTTCTTGATTACGGCTTTCTCCATTTTAACCAATTTATCCATTATACTCTGATTTGAACAACTTTAATGACAATATTCAATCTCTAATCTTATTTCCCTGTTTCTAGCGCCAATATGTAGTTGCGGGGAAATCCTACACTACACATCCCTCACAAGAATCCACACAATCAATCCATTGAAGATGAACAATTATAATTTTTGTTGATTAATTTCTTGAATGTTTACAAGATAAAATGGAAAAGAGCTAAAAAAAATACAATCACTATAAACTTTCTCTCTCTTAATAACTTGCTCAACACTCGAAAAAAGATCTCTCTCCAATAGGCACATTGGGCTCTTTATATAGGGTATTACATAATGGATGACAGCTAAGCGGTCCTTTATTTTCGGGAACGATTTGCGAAGTGTCGCAAGTGTACAAATGTATAATCTCGCGACACTCCTAGATCTCGCTAAGTCTTCACACCTTTCTCGTGTTCTGGCTGTCGTCATCCATTGCGTCACTTATTTTATTAAATCTGTGACGCCTTCGCTATATAACGTTTATGAATTTCGCAGAGGTGTTGGTGTTGCGATATTCTGATCCTACAGAATGCTTTATGACTAAGCTAACATTAATTGCAAACCCTAATATGGAATACTATATAAGAGAACTCTAGGCTGGGAAACCTAATCCCCACCTTACGTGTGATACTAGTTGCATAAGCTAGACGCGATTCTACTTTAACCTTGGGTTTCTTCTCTAAACCAGGTTAACGACTTAAAAACTTCATTGGGATTGTGGCGAGGCCAGGATACTAGTTTTCTTGTAGTTGTGTGATACGATCTTGTTGTTTCTATAAATGCAGTACAATTGGAATAATTGGCTTGAGATTTATATCTCCAGATAGGAAAGATAGAAAAGAAATCGTAAACACTTCGTCTAATCTTTTGTGATTCCAATATCTTTTTTAACTGCATCGATTAAGATTGTTGTGAGTTGATTGATAATACTAGGTTGTTCTTGGGAATATAAGTCAAGATTTATCAATTGGTTCTGTTCACCTTGATTTATCAAAAGGCGGAACAAAACTCGTAGAGTATATTCGTGGGAGACGGATTAATCTATTCTTTGTAGACTTTTACGTGTGATCTGATTTGTTTATTAAAATCTTCAACTTTGGAGTCGTAGCAACTCTTAGTTGTGGGTGAGATCAGCTAAGGGAATCAAGTACGTAGCATCTTGTTGGGATCGGGCGTATGAGCATAAGCTGTACCTTGGATCGGTGTGAGATTGATTGGGGTTCAACTACGGTCCAAGATGAAGTTAATTTGGAGTAGGCTAGTGTCTGTAGCGGCTTAATACAATATGTGTTCAATGGACTAGGTCAGGGGTTTTTGCATTTTGCGATTTCCTCGTTAACAAAATTAAATTATACTGTGTTATTTCTATTCGCGTTATATTTGTTTATATAATTGCAATATCTGGGTTGTCGTTGTTCAATCAATTAGAATATCCGACCTTTTGGTTGTTGATTTAAATTTATTGACACTTGGATATTGGTCTTTGGTACCATCCAAGTTATCTCTCTTTGATAAAGACTCATGATTTCTATTTACTTAAGTAAAGATCAAATCGATAGATTGAGATATAAACTCTTTGATATACTTTTTATCTAGATTGAGTCATTTGTCTAGTTGATTCTCTAGAAAGTATATTGGAGTTGTCATCTGATTGCTAAAGCGAAATATTGAGTTCTGGTTGTTGTACCCTAGTTTTTTACTTTCCTCTAGGATAGACGGCTCCACGAGAGACAACACGAATGAAGTTTGCACGGCTTTTAGGATAGTTTGCAAGAAATGCAAACTCAACTATTTATAGACCAAGGTTGGTTGGATGACGAAATTCCAAAACCAGAAAATATTCTTAAGATATTAAATAAGTACCTAATTTCGGTTTTCGTATTTCCAACTAATATCAACATCGTAATTACGAAATCTCTCATTAGAAGATATCTAATATTAGTTTGGCACTTAACTAATATAACTTTCCAAGAGATATGTTCTGATTTCTTTTGGAAAATAAAAAACATATAATCGAAAATCTTAATTAAAAGATTCTCAATATTTTGGATTAGGATCACCTTGAGTATCAAGGAATATCTTTGAACAATAAAACATAAGAATTATATTTATGTCCAAATTATATCGTCATCAAGAACTTTCCTATTTAGCAAACCTAATTCCAAACTTACTGGCTTAGTAAAGTAATATGTGAATACAAAGGATCGGTTTTGCTCTTGGGATCGGTTCTACCATGACTCCCAGAAAAGCTAGGATCAATTCTACCACGATTCCCAATATAGGTAAGGATTAGTTCTACCATGACTCTCAACATAAGTTAAGATCGATACTTTTGTATATCCCGATATAGGTTAGGATCGGTTCTACCAAGACTCTTAACATAAGTCAATATTGGTTCTACTATCCCAAACTAGGTAAAGATACCATAACTCTAAACATAAGTCAAGATCGGTTCTACCAAAGTTCTTACCTAGGTTTGAATTGGTCATCGATAGATCTTGATGAAAGCTGGATCAAAACGCTTATTGATTTCCTTTCGATTCGAAACAAGTTTGCATATGTACTTCCTTTAAACATATATAATCAAACATAGTTTTCTAGGATGAAATCACACCTATTTCCAATACGATCAAATGTGAGTTACATAGATTATGTCGATGTCACATTTCGAAGTTCAAAAGATAAACGTTATACTTTGTAATCAATATTCGTCCTTGACACTTTGATCATAATAAAATGACTAGGGGTGTACATGGTGATTTCGGTTTGGTTTTCCAAAACCGAAACCATTACTTCCGGTTTTTGATTTTCGAACCAAAAGCTGTGCCATTAACAGCGGTTTCGGTTTTTAGTTTTCCTTTGGGTTCCGATTTTGTCGAGTTTGTCGGTTTCATGTAAGCGCCAAATCTGTTTCATGTGACATTAAAAAAAAATACACAAAAAAAAAAATGAAAGATTAAAATATAATTACACACAAAATTACACACAAAATCACATATTAAAATTGAATATAAACATTTATAGTTTAAATTCACGTATAAAAATAAACATAATTAATCTTAGGTAGATCTAATGATATTAATTACATCAAAGCTAATCGGTTTTAGTTGGTATTCGATTTTGGTTCTTACATCAATGAAACCATTACTTTCGGTTTTTATCTTTTTAAACCAAAACCAACCATTAGTAAATGGTTCGATTCGATTTTCTTTCAATCGGTTTGGTTCGATTCGGTTTTAGCGGATAACTTGAATTTACCATGTGTCTGACCCTAAAAATGACCAAATCTAATACTAGAGTATATAACCTCGGATGCTAAATTATTTGGATTTGGATTTCTACCCGACTTCCTCCGGTCTTAAAATGATGCATGAGGTTAGAAGAGAGTCTTTCTCATGCTTCTTGCGCATGTCTCTTTTAATATTTTTATTATTAGCAAACTAATACAGCAAGCATGAGAAAGAGACATGCAGCGTAACTTAATTAGCTCAAACCTAATTTAGATTTCCGGCGCAAACAACGTAAAAAATTAAGTAAAACTAACTAAAAAAGTACTCCCAGAGTAGTATTATCATTATTTTATTTTAGCCAAAAATAGGTCAAACTAAAAACGTGATAGTAATTGTTTTTTCATACAAGGAGGTAATATGATATTATGCTGCAAAAAAACAAATAATATTCATATTATAAGAGATTGGGATACCAAATGGTTTGTTTATTATTGACATACATAAAAACGTTCCTCAACCACAATAAAATTATTTTACGCAGAAATGCACTTAGACAATACTGCAAATACAGTTCACCATGGCTAAATACAAGAAACTTTACTAGATCTGCATCTCTTATCCCAAGCCCTATAATGTTCACTACAGATCTTTTTGGTGCAGCTTTAAACTTTAAACTATAGATTTGTCTTGACACTTTTTACGTTCTTACAAGTTAGTGTATATAAAATCCTAATAAAACTATATCTCACACGATTCCGTGCGGCCAAAGATGTTGTAGCGATTATCAGCAACGTTGTCGTATACAAAATCCCTTATGAACCTGCAATTTTGTACATAGTGCAAATGAAAACCAAGGTTAAAATCACTGGATAAATGGATTGGTTTTCACTGAGAATTAGAAACTAGAATAAGAAAAAAAAAGATATAAATTGGAACTAGAAAAGAATGGGGCTTACAACGGCACAAACTGCAGAAACAATGCAAGCTGGGGAAAAGGCAAATTGAGGTATTCCATGATCTTCAGTACTGCTTCTGACTTGATATATGATCTAGCAAGACATAATTTTACTGTCAGAGGTGGTCATTTGCACATATGCAGCAGAGATACATTAATGTGCCGTCACTCATAACGTCTGATGGACAAATTGTGCAGTGTCATCAGCATTTACACCATGAATAGTCTGTAAATTTCTGTCTGCTCTGATATATACACTAGTAATTAATGGCAGCATTAATGGTAATGTGAATGGCAGTGCATTATTAGTTAGTTACCTATCCTTTTCAACAAGAACAACACTAGAAATATCGTCGGGTGCTCTTTTGGACCTCTGTAGCAACTTCTTGCCAGATTCACTTTGAAGTGGTTCAAACCTCATTCTCCTAATAAAAGAAAACAATAATTGGGATCATTACAAATAAAAGACAAATGCGAACTACTTACATGTTTTGGGGAGTATAATTAACTTACCTTAGGCGATCATTATCCCGAACAAATTTGACACCTCCATTACATAAGTTGCACCTCCTGAGAACACAAATATTTAGAAAAATGTATCAGTATAACCATTTTATTTCACTAGAAAAACATCTAAAATCGCAACTAGCTAGGAATATATCGTAAGCATGTTATTCTTCTTAATTGCACGTACCATCAAAAAGCATAATTGGTCTTGAATCTCCTTGGTCGAAGAAATTCGAAGTGGCCTTCACCCAATCCACAACTTCTTCTTTGTCATCTGGTCGTGAGGTTGAAATTGTGGTTGCCAAAGTCGAGAATTTGCGGCGACTGACTTTCCCTGAGAGCGGTAATCGGGCATATGGAACAGGTGAAGCAAGGAACAAGGCCATCTGAGTAAGCGCCCAAAATGAATTTCAGATGAGAAATTGACTATTAGAAGAAGAAGTGGAGAAGTGGAGATGAACCGATAGAATGTGAAATTCGGGTTTTCTAGGTACTCAAGTTACGAGTTCAGCCTTGTGTTTATGGTTATATTACATGGAATTGTAAGGGTAACATTGGTCAATTAGTAGGTCCATGGTTGAGCTTACAGATGAGATGTCATGTGGCACTACATAAACCTTAGGAACTTAATTGGGGAGTTTGGAGTAATATTGGATCTGGACTACTGTTCATTTCCCATTGCAAAGCCGCATCATCATCTTTCTGTTCTAGCCAGCTTTTCCCAGCTTTTTCCCAATCTCCATTATGGAAGGGTGGGTGTGCAATTGCCACCCTTGGTTGCCGAACTCCACTACTGGTTATCAATTTTTCTAGGCCCAAAATTAAAATTTAGACTTTTTGCACCCCCTATTGAAATAACACCTTTAGAAACACAGGCGAGATTAGGGTATACAGGATTAATTGGGGTATACCCAATGAGACAAAAATAAGTCATTTTTGAAGTAAAAGCCAAGCCACCCCTTAACCTTGTTTTTTTAAATGGCTAAAATGCCCTTGTTTAATTAACGGCTAAAAAATACGATTAGGTTAATTAATTGAGTTTAGATTAAAATTTTCAAATTATGAATTGGTAGATTAAATCTTTTATCTCCCTTATGGGTTCGATTTCGATCAAAAAATTTTGGTTTTGAAAATGCACAAGTAGGCAAGGTCGTGGTTTGAATAAGGTGTAGAGCTATATTATAGCGAGGCATGGTATTGTTTGAATAACATGCGAAGCCATTTTAGCCAGGCATGGTCCTTGGATGAATAAAGCGCCGAAGTAGTTTTTGTGGGAATGGTCTTTGAATGAAGATTATGTCGACTTTCTTACGGTCGGCACGTAAATATCTCTATACTTTACGGCTATGATATAGTCGTGCATATAATTTATGGCAGTAATAGGCGTATGTGTGCCAGGCATGTTAGGATTTTATAACCTATGACATTTACATATACCAAGCAGAAAATAGAATATCGGAAGATCTAATTCACTTTATTCATGCGATTTTTGTTACTACATTGATTGAAACGGAGGGTTTGCATAGAGGTCTACCCACAAAAATTTGAATTTTGAATTTAAGCGAGATTTTTAGTATACGGGACTACCTAGAGCGACGGGGTGAGAAGTGTCTAACTATCAAGGCGTTATGATGGTTTGGCATCGAGTAAATCATTTTCTTGTCAATCATCGGCATAATATTTTGAAATTTCTTTAAGGCTGTGATATGGTCGGAAGGGTATAAATTTATTACCATCTTAGGCGTTATGATGGTTTTGGCATCATGAGAAGGTATTTTCGTAACAAATCGGCGTGTTGAAAACATAATACAACTGCCATTGTATCTTCTTGGCAAAGTAATGATCGACTCGCTTTAAACCACAGGTATGAAGCATTTTTGTTGCGGGCGCGGTGACACTTCAAAACCTTGCCGGTACTGGTATGGTCGGCATGGTGAGTTAAAAAAACATCGGAAGCTCTTTGTCTTGAAACTTTACGTAGGTAAACAAACATTTCATTCAACAATTAGAAATCAAACACTTGTTGTCCAAAATAAGAAAACATGTCCCATAAACCTTAAAAAACCATTTGTCCAACCATTAACCTTGACATTTGTCACCCAACATAAAGAAATAAACTAGAGGCTGCATTCATTCACCACGAGCACGACCACGACCACGATCTCGGCCCGTTTAGGAACACCCGGCTACTACTACCTTCACCACCACGACCACTACGAGCCCTCTTTTTGTCGGCATTCATCTTTGCTTGTGCTTCCCTCCTGGCCTTTTCTTCCCTCTTTACTTCCCGGCCTTGCTTGAACATTTCATGTGCATCCTAATTGTCAATATTGCTAGCATAGTGAATGTACTTGGTTTGCTCTTCAATCGACAAAGGCTCTCCTCTTTCTCTCGCGCAACACAACAACTTCACAAAGGTCTTCAAATGCCCCTTCTATTTTCGGTTAAACAACAAACGATTAATAGAATTATTCGATAATGTAATCTTAAATCGATAAGAGCTACTCCAAAATACTTACAAGGAAGTTAGGAATTGTTTTTGAGTCATTCGATGCCATCTTCCTCTTACGAGCCAATTGTTCACTTTGATCATTTCCCTAATCACGGTAGGGCAGAGCCCAACCCAAGTACCACGACATGTATCTCTCCTGAGCTTCATGACCTTCGGTCACCTCGTCAAAGACTCGTATCGACTTTACGGTCAAGTCTTTCGTTCCAATGTCCTAGAGTTGGGGTGGGCGTGGCGGCGATAATAATTTTTTGGGATGTCTGCGGTCCTCCATAACACTTTAAAGAAAGGCTCAAGATCGAAATGGGGTTCTTCTTGGACGTAACTTGAGTGTCGCATTACGATGTGGATCGTACATTGAAAATCCATGTGAGAACAACAAGGGTCAGTAGTATAATGCAACATCATCTCTCCTTTGGATTAAACCTTGATTTCTAGCATCTCGGTAAGGATCAAATATTACCTCATCCATGATCAATTTGTCCAAAGGCGATTCGCACGTTAATAGCAGCTGCGGCATATCCTTTTCTGAGCACCCTTAAAATTGTATCTTTAAGCTCTTGGCTTATCAATCGCAAGCTTTTCATTCACTTTGATGTGGGAGTTGGTTTTCACCAAAGTAGGAAGTGCTCATATATCAAACCTATGCAAACACAAAGTTTAGTAAGAATCAAACATTACAAGCATTTGGCAAATATAAATGATTTAGACAATATAATTACTGGAAGAGACATATGTTTAAGTTAGCTTGCAGTGAGTGCCCTTGAAGCCTTTGTCAACTCATTGTTCAAGAAGGCGACCACATGATACCCCAAGAATACTCATGCATCTTATCTAAGGGATCCAGTAGTTGCAAATAACAGGCGTCGACCAAGCTTAGGAACTATCGGGAAGATACATACGCCCGGGACGTATAGCAAATAAGGCCAGCGCGGTAGCATTGATTCATACGGGGTTCACCTTCCTTCCACATCAAAGATTTTCTTGGTCCCAGATAATGTATCCCTCAGCTTCTTGATTAAACTTCTTGCTTAGATTACCATCCTTCATCGCAAGCATAGACTCCCGTCTTAATCGATCCCAGCCCGAACAAAGTGTTGGTCGATTTGAAGATTTCCTCCAAGAAATGTTATTATCGAAGCCCTCATGGTGCTTTTCCCTCGGCCTCGAGGCCTAAAATTTGATGAGCATCACTCCAGGAGTTATCGCCATCTCACCAAATGGGAATAACATTGTATCGGTCTCTCCGTAGAACCTATCACGAGAATGCGTCACGGTAACTCTATCATACTCAACATTCGAACTCTCCCGTCATGGGCAACAACCGGAGTTCTTGACAATCCTTTCACCTCCTCACATTCATCCTCAAGATCCCAAGTCTTAGTCACTGAACATGAAGCTTGGCGCCTCATGAGACGGATAGCATGCTTGTGATCCTAAATACCAAAAACACAAAATGAAAAGAAATACAAACACTTGACGGAAATTTAAGATAGTTACACTTAAATGAAAAACAAAGACGGATTGAGATTACTTACGATAGTATTTTGGATTTCACATGCCCACGAGTCTTTGTATCCAAAAAGAACATGTCCACCATCTTAGGGTCCCAGAAGCTCGTTTGGTTTCAATTTAACCTTGATTCGAGAGGGAGGCATGTGGGTAAATTTGGTTTAGTGATAACCCTTTTCTTCTTCCCGGTTGCACTAGTACTTACTGACTTGGGTTTGTTCCCCAACTTCTTCTTCTTCTTCTTCTTCCTTTGCCTCTTCAACAATTTCATCTTCTCTACCCTTACCTTTATCTCCATTACCATCATCATCATCATCATTACCTCCTCCAACATTAGGCATGTCTTGATCACATCATCATCATCATCATCATTGTTCCCTCCTCCAATAGGAGTTCTTTCATCAACATCATCATCCTCACCTCTTCTACCGGATGGAATTGATTGGTCTTCATCGTGGAGTCTTAAATGAATCAGGTTCGATGGTGGTTGATAATCATCATTCGGTACACGGATCTTTGTCGTTCCCGCCCAGCGTATTCCCTCGATGTCTTGAAGTCAAGAGTTTGTCCTGACACGAGGAGGTCTTGAAGGAGGACTAAGAGCTTTGAGAGCTTTCTTCTTTGCCTTTTGCAACTTTGAACAAGAAAAATTAAGAAAAAAATTACAAGTCGGCGGGGTCGACGCAAATCCAGGTGGACCAAGGTCGGAAGGGTGGATATCTAAACAACATCTTGCATTTAAAGCATAGTGGCGGTTTTTTATTCCAATAACACAATAGGCTTATAAAACTATGAACACGGGGTTTTCAACATCAATAGTCGGCGAGGCTTTATAATAAAAACAACACATATAGGCTAACATAACTTAGGCGTGGTATTGTTTAGATACCATTCCGACCTTTATCATTCAAGGCATCGGAGACGCTAAAAAAGCGAAATCCCGCGGCAAGGTAAAAATTTATAACACGACCAGACTAACAAAAAAGCTGACACGGCGGTCCTAGGTTGAATACCTTGCCGCTTTGCAAGTAGCGATTCTGAGATACTAAAAGCTGGCAAGATATTCAACCTAAGAGCTTGCTGACTAACCCTAAATATGAAATCCGTGGGCGGTCGTGAAACAAACAACATCTTAGGCTAAATAATGAAAATTCAAAGATTCGATTTTCGGCCTAATTTGACATGCAAACATGAAATTGAAGTACTAGAGTGAGTTTAAGTAGGCCCTTACTTTCTTAATGCTTTCATTTCTTCGTTTTGAGCGGGTTCAATCTCTTCTTCTTGACGGTTTTTTTCTTCTCTTTTTGTTGAACTAATTTTGCAATTCCGAGGTTGTATTGATTGGGTTTTCGATTGGCGCCTTTCATACGAGTTCCCTTACGTTGTGGTGGTTCCATTGTTGAAGATTACTCGGAGTTTTAGATCAAACGATGTTAACGAATTAATCGACGAGTTTTGGTGGTGGTGGGGGGGGGGGGGCCGGTGTGGTTGGTTATGGAAGAGAAGAAGAGAAGAAGGAAGATGAAAATTAAAAAAACTGATTATGATAATAGAATTATAAAGGTCAAGGTAGTATTTGTAACTTCAACCAAATTTGACCTCCCCCTAGTAAGGTCACATGTCCACTTAAAATTGGGTATACCCCAGTCAAGCGGAGTTTAAGCTAACCTATCTTAAAGCTAACCAAAATTGAGATCTATGGTGTGCACACTTCAAAAACATCACAGAAGGCATGAATCGAAGCAGTTGGATTAACGATCATCTTGAATAAGAATTTATGGGAGATTAAGCTGTTTAAAGTTTTTGGAGTGAATATCATCATGAGGTAGGGTTCATTTTGGGGAATTTTTTTGGAGTGAATATTATGTGTAATGGAAATTTTTTTAAGTTTTTTTTGTGTACGGTGTCTTTGTTTGGTTTGCCCACCCTGTTTCAAAATCTAGCTCAGCCCATTGCTTCAATAATACTTCTGCACCATTAGTTATAGTTAAGTCCTAGCTACAAGTACAATGGCAATTTGAGTTTAAGGTCTTTTTTTTGTGAGAAATTGGTTTAAAGACCAAAATCAAAATTTCTGAGTGAAAAGGGCAGTCGGGTTTAGATCTGTTTAAATGGACAAAAATTTAAAAATAGGCGAGGATGTAACAGTTTCATCATCCATTTTCAAATATTTTTCTTATTTTTATTTACGGGATGCGTCAGGTTTAACAGTCCTTTTATTTTAAAGTTTAGCGGGATGAATCGGGTTCATCTTCTTACTTTTTTTGTAAATTTCACATTAAAATTTTCTTACTCGTCATTTCCAAGCCGTGTTTTAAATTTTTGGACGAATAGCCATTCCGTTAT
>JAJJWW010013282.1:0-48091 GCA_023531295.1 Papaver armeniacum
GGGGCCACTCAAAGGGAATTAGGGGCCACCTTTTTATTCATATCCATTGAAGGGGGTTAAGGGGTGTCTTAAAAATAGAAATTATCTATATTGTCCCTCACCTTTATACTTAATCTAAACATATATCCTTTAATTTCATATCATTCTTCTTCTTCTCTTTTTTACCCATTGAATATTTTTTTTTCATCGTTTTAATTTTGATTGAAACCAACACTACACCAAATTCTTGGATTAGAAATAGAACTAAGCCGTTACTAAAGCGGGTTGTAACGGCTCTTGCCTGTTGCAAAAGCGGGTGTTACATTTTTTTTTGTAACGGATTTGTGGCCGTTACGAATTTTGGTTGTAACGGCCCTCGTAAAAGCTGTGAGCCGCTACGAATTTGCCACGTGGTAACAGCTCCGGACCGTTACGAATTGTTTTTGTAACATCGTTGTTGTAACGTTGAAGAGCCGTTGCGAACTTTTTTGTAACAGTAAAAAAATTACTAACAGTCAACCTTGACCAATTTTGACCAGGTCAAGGCTGACTGGCAGTTCATTTCTGCCGGAAATTAGCCGGAATTCTAAATACCCTGCATATACCTTCCAATCCATTCATCATCCACATTCAATGATAATTTCTTCAAATAATTCATTTCACACATTCAATCCATTCATACCAGGTTCAAATAAAAAAAGAACTGAAATTTTCCTAAGTACAAATTTTTTTTTGGTAAGTATCAAATTTCTTAGGGAATACATAGAAACTTACTGTCTACATAGAACTTATAAGATAAAAACTTATTAACTGTCTACATAGAACTTACAAAACTTGAAGCTGCTAAGGGACCTTATGACTGCTTTGTTCTCCAGCCTTTCCAATTAAAAAGAGCATCATTCAAAAAACCTGCGAACACAAAACTGTATACTTAGATGTTGGGAGTAAGCAAAAACTAGAAGAGATGACACATTCAAAAACTGGAGCAGTTATGAAGTTATTGATGCAAGGAAAGGCATCGATACTTGGCACTCTCTTTGTCTTTTATGTAGATTCTGCCAAGCAATCAATGCAATTGGTACTGCAACAAACCAAAGTCCATAAGCTCTCAATTCATTCGAAAAGACAAAACACCTTTTTTCCAATGAAATCATCTTAACACTGACAAACATGTATATAGCTTTGGACAAAAAAAGGATGACATCTCATTTATGTACCACATGGTAACAAATCATGCACAATAGTCAAGAGTCTTGTACAAAAAAATAAAGAATGATAAGAACAGCACTTTCTTCGGGGCAAGCAAGAAACAATGATATCTTAGCAAATTAAAGGTAAAAATATCATGCTCAGAAAATTCAGGTAAAGCATGTTAGCAACAGAACTAGGCATACAAACAAAAGATCAAATAATCACCATCACTGAATATCCCAGAATAACAAGACCCTAAAGAGCTAAGTTATGAATCTAATTGCAGATTTCTAAAATCAAACTATGACCAGGCCCTCTCACACCCATTGCAGTTTAGGCAATCAATACAATTGTAAGAAACGGAAAATCTAGAAAGTATACAAGTGAAGTACTTGCCAGGTCCAGGTAATCTAGCAGGTACACATGTTGATGCCAACCTCACTGCAGTTCACTTTCCTGAAACACAGGAAAAATAACTTTATAAACCTTATTGTATATAAAAATGTACATAAGCATTAGCAGGTTGAAACAGGTTGCATTTGTTCATGAATTTGCATTACAAACCAGATAAACAATTACCTCTTCAAGGTCCAAGCAAATTTGAGAAGTATCTCCATCTTCGAATCTCTATGCAAACAAAATCACATGCATTTAGTCCACATACATCATGAACTTAAAAAAATGTAACCTGGCAATGCCTGTAGGCGAGGCAATGCCTGCTTCTAGACCCTTTTCAGCAGAACGACCATTTCCTTATCCTTCATAAAACTTGGCTTAGATTTTCAGGTGAAGAGATAAATTTCTCTTTGTAACCATCTTAGACATAGTAATTATACTGGCTGTTGTTCTTTGTATCAAAATTCAAAAAGAGTCCAGTACTAAAATACCGAAAATGAAAAACATACATATGCACACCAAATCCTCTAAACTGCTTCAGTAGAAAGAAGATTTGGACGACTTGTGATGGTCAGCACTGTCTCTAAGATACACTGTCACTTACCTCAAGGTAATCTGCTAATATACATAAGAGTGGGTTTAGAAGGCTGTCATCTCAGGGTACTTTCCATAAGATACATGCTAGTTTTCTTCTCTGGGGTTATTTTTCCTCCATTCCCATGACTTTTTAGGATCTGAATCTTCCCATAACCCAATCCAAGCAGCTTTAGCCTCCTTAGCCCACTAATGCAAAACATAAATGTGTACAACAAAGAATAAGTTGGAGAAATAAGAACAACTAAAATCAAAATATGGCTTCAAACTCACCCTTTTGAGTTCAGGGCGCTTGTCCAAAGCTGCATAATGCCAAGCAATCCCTTTCTTGAGCATTACTTCCTGCACCAAGGAAAACAAAGATGCATAGTAAATTAATAGGATGAGATCATAGAAAGGGATTTCTTAAAATGTAAGTAGTAATATAATGGAACTGCTAGCAATAAGGCATTTTGTGTGGTACTGTGCAAATTGTCCATTGTAATAAACGTCTCCTACGAGTCGATGATATTTATCCTCCCCGTACACATGAACAATCACACAATTGCCTTTAACAAGCTTAGTAAGTTCTTTCTTCGCCTCTTTTCCAAAGGGCTGTTTGTTCTCTGGTGCATCAATGCCCCTGTTTATTCAATATTGTGTTAAAAACAACTGCAAATTCATGTAGTCAGTTATCAAATAAGCAGTGTCTTACCTCAACCGAATCTGGTACTTTATGGCAAGAATTTCCTTTTTGTTTGGACCACGTACGAATCTGTATGCAATAAACAACAAACTAGGTTTTAACAACTTTTATTGCTGAGGAAACAAATTTTAAGATAAGTAAGAACCTGTAACCAACATCCACAATGGTCTTATATAGTGCTTTTGCCTTCGGCTTATCTTTGGATGCACGTGCTTTTGATCGTTATGATACTGCCACTCGAACATCCTCAGGCACACTGATGGTGGCTTCCCTAGGGTCCGCGACATCAACATAAATGGTTAATCCGTCCCCAACAACAACATCATAACCATCCACCTAGTAGTAATTTAATTCCAGTTGTGAAACCAAACTTGAAATTGTTTCAATTAGAATAGATAAAGAACTGGTTTTGCAATTATTTTAAAAAGCAGCACTATCTCATCGGAAATGTGTGCAACTCGAATTCAACTCCTTTGGGACGAGGAGGAGGAAAGACTTCTCTTTGCAAAGCAATGTCAATCGATGCTCATGCGAACAGGAAGACCATAGAATTTCAACGAGACCCTTAAACAAAAAATAAAATAAAAGACCCTTAGTCTAGTTAATTAGTAGTTTAGCGCTACAATAACAACAACAAAAAACTGAATTTTACATGCCTTTCATCTGAACTCATTAATTGACATCCTAATTAAACCAAAAACTGATCGCGAAATCAAAAATTCTAGCAGCGCATGTCCAGTAATGTATATACCTCAACATCAGCCTTTCGGTTTTTGTGTAAGGTCTGCATAACAAGCCTAGATGCTTGCTCAGGAGTTTTTGGTAGTGGTTTTGCACCTTTCCATGCCTTCAAAAGTTTCTCGTACCTTTCAACATTTTACACATAAATTTCAAAATAGATATAGCAATTTTTGCGAATCATGTTTAATGTGGTAATTTAAGATCAAACAAATAAACAGGGTCAAGGTAATAGTACCATTTAGCTTGAGCTTTCTTTGATGATGCAACATGCTCACTAAGTAATTCAGGAACCTTAAAAAAAAATCAGGAAATTCCATGTTAATACCATAAAATGGAAAAGCACAAAGATGAAATTAAGGTGTTGGAGAGATTTTACCTCAAAAGTATTGTCAAAGTTAAAAAGATCAGAACCCAGAGATTAAACACCATTAGTAGGAGGAGGTTGGGAGACATGGTGATCTAGTGGTGATATGTTAGAATAATCTTGATCATTATCATCATCATCAGATGATGGAACATGCTCACTAAGTAATTTAGGAACCTTAAAAAAATATTCAGGAAATTCCATGTTAATACCATAAAATGGAAAAGCACAAAGATGAAATTAAGGTGTTGGAGATATTTTACCTCAAAAGTATTGTCAAAGTTCAAAAGATCAGAACCCAGAGATGAAACTCCATTAGTAGTAGTAGGAGGAGGAGGAGGAGGAGGTTGGGAGACATGGTGATCTGTCGATGATATGTTAGTATTATCTTGATCATCATCATCAGAAATTGTTGTTGGCTTGCTAAAACAGTTCCCATATATGATCCTAACAAGAGTGTTTCCAACTCCATTGCGAAAACTTAAATAAATTCCCATATTGAAAATGGAAATGAAGATGGATAAAGCAGACTAGCAGAGAAAGTTTGAACTGTGAAGAAAGAAATGTAAAATGTAAATGGAAAGAGAAAGAGAAAGAGAGGAAGAACACTGAGTAGTGTAGTGGTACTACTCCAATAATTAAAAAGCAAGTTAAAAGGAAAATTCCAAAGTTGCTAATAGGAGGTACTGATTTGATGAGGGGTGTACCACTCTAATGGTGAAAGATTTTTGTTTGCTATGGATTTTTTAGTACACATCTAATCAAATTAATACCCCTCTTAGCATCCATGGATAATAATAATTCAATTATAAGTAGGTAATAGGAGAATATTAGGAAGACTGACTCAACTGAGAAGTCAATAAGTAGGTAAGAGGATAATAATAATTCAACTATTTTTCAGTACACAAAGGTTCCCTGCACCAATTTTTACAAAACCCAGAAGTTCCCTACAAAAAGGTTCAAATAAAAAACAAGCTAGCAAAATAAGCAACACAGAACTGGGAGAAACAAGTTACCATCAAGCTCCCTGAAGATCCTTCTTCCTCTGAAGTTCCGTCTGTCTCAGTACTGGAGCTTTTTACGTCGGCGGGCACACTGGTATTTGATTCATAGGGATCATCAGAGGACTTAATTTCTTCTATATGCACTTCCTCAATCGTTTCTACAGTTTTTGCACCAGCACAAATTTTAGGAAACCCTATTAACAAGAAAGTAATACTATATATATGCACATATATAAATGGCAGTTTTGTAGAACTACCAAGGAAACTAGTATTATCTGATATGTAAGAAGACAATAACGCAATATTACCTTCTGTTGTGGAATCTTCCTCCAAAGCCGAGTTGCTTTCTTGAACTACAGTCTCTGGACAATTTCCAGAGGCATCTGGATTCAGGTCAAGAGCTTGAATTTGGATATCATCGTCTATTCGGAAGTCATCATCCGTATGCAGCTCAGTTTCAAAGTTTTGGCTAGATGTAGTCGACAATTCAGGGTTTAAAGGCTGCCAAACCTTCTCGCCAACAACTCTTAAATTGTCAGAGAAGGAAAATCTCATATGTACTGTTACGAATGGATGATCAGAGTCCCCAGGACTGCATATAGGTGGTGAGACATAATCAGGAAGTGACAGTGTCTTTCCTAAGCTCTTTGAAACTTTAAATGCTGACAAGTTCTGATACTTATGATAACAATTGTTGATGCAATTTTTGGGACATCAATAAGCCTGTAGTTTTCTCCAATTGGAACCTGTTGATCGAACGGAGAAAAACATTAGCATACAATTTAAACAGAACACAGAACACTGTCTAGATGAATAACATATTATATCTCTGTATAGCCAACACCAAACTAGCTCACAAGTTCACCTGAAAATCAACTTAACCCATGACTTCATTAATCTTCTCCATCCTGAATCTGAGAATGACAAAATTGCAAACATAAACTACCAATTCTTCTTCTCATAAGTCGACCACAGATCTATCTTCTACAAACCCTAAATCATCATTACTCAATTCAGTTCAAACCCCTAAAATTAAATGAACCCATCTATGTAACTCAATCACCCAATAGAAATCCATATTTAATCTTCAGTTATTCATTTCTTTCTCGCCATGAATCAGCAGCAGAAATATAAATTCTAATCCCATGTTCTTCGCAGCATCATAATCTATCAACCACAACACCCATCTCTTACATCTGCTTCACCGATCATCAGAAAACAAAGCAGAAAAAGAAAATTAAGATTTAAAATAAGAAGAAAAAAAACCTATAGATTGAATTTCCAGCCTTGGAAGAAAGATAAAAGCTAGTATTTAGATTTAATACTTAAATCAATACCTTGAAGTGAAGAGGAGCCAATACCCTTTTCAACGAAATCCATCCATCTATTGAAACCCTAATTTCTCCGAAATCCATCAATCTATTCAAACCCTAATTTCTACTTTCTCTGTCTCTTTTTGTACATGACAAGCAGATATTAATGAAAATCATTAGAAGAAAAAGAAGAGATAAAAAAGAAGAGAAGAGAAACAGGTTGGATCGAGAGATCGGAAGAAGCCGAGAAGAGAAAGAGGTTTCTCTTTTTCGTCTCTCTGGTTTTTGACGGAAGAAAAAAAAAAGGAATGAAATAGATTCGAGGGATAGGACTATGTTAGATGAAATTTTTGGGGGAGAAATATCATGTAGTATTAGGGAGGTTGGGTGGAAGTAGCCGTCCAAGTGTGACCAAGCGTGTGGCTGGCACGCTTATAAAAAAATTCGTAACGGCTTGCCTCTGTTACGAATTATTAAAAAAATTCGTAATGGCTATGGCCTGTTACAACATTTTCGTAACGGCCATTTGTAACGGAAAATTCGTAACGTCCAGTAAGCCGTTACGAATTTCTGTTACTAATCCGGGAATTTGGTGTAGTGCAAAATTGATTGTATAAAGTTAAAACCCAAAATTCATTAACCTTGAAGCTGAAACTTAGAACATCAAAAAAGAAAATTCGAGTTAAATAAACAAAACAGATAGATGATAGTAGTTGTGATCTAAAATTAGGATTTGATTGCTTGAAATCAAAAATTTAATCGGAAATTTTTCATAGATTTGCAGTAGCAAGAACATAATCGGTAGATGACAATCTATTTTATCTACCGATTCTGGTAAAATAGATTGGATTGATCTAACCAGGCAAAGGAGTTCATTAGTTTAAACGTAAGAGCCTTTGCATATGACTTGAGATATCTTTATCTTAGATAATCAGATAATCAATTGAGTTGTTACCAAACAGATTTGTTGTTCCTTTACTGTTTGGAATACGATCTAAAGGAATTGTTCCAGTGCGTACACTCATCGAAGTCGGAAGCGCAGGATACTGAGGAAACTAAGTGAACTAGGGTTAGTTACTTGGTCTTAACTATACGAAGTTGGTTTAGATTTTGTATAGCGGCTTAATTATGAGAGTATTCAATTCTGGACTAGGTCCCGAGGTTTTTCTGCATCTGTGGTTTCCTCGTTAACAAAATCTTGTTGTGTCATTTCTTTTTTTTAATAGATAAAGGCCTTCGAAAAGGCTAATGATCCTGTCAACTGTTGGCAATAACCAGACATGAGGCACAGACCAGTACATAGAGGCATTGTTGGTTTTTGCCCATTGAGCTAACTCATGAGCTACAGAATTACAAACACGCGGTTGAAAACTAAAAATACAAGCCACTAATTTAGAAGAAAATAACTTAATATTCTTGAAAATAGCATCCGTACGTGAGTCTCCATCAAACAAGCCAGCTGAAAATCGATCAATGAGAGTCTTCGCATCACTTTCGATAATGATATGGTTTAACTGCTACTCCAAGGTTTTCTTCAGGACTGCCCAAATAGCTCTGGCTTCGGCTTCGGCTTATTCTGCAGACTTTACTTCAAAAACCAGGGAGGCACAAAAGGAGGCTTTGCTTGATAAATCCCTCATTACATATCCTGCACCATTAGCTCCAGTAATGCCATCATAGGCACCATCAGTGTTACACTTTATCCATCCAAATGAGGGGGGCATCCATTTATCACATAGATTGACATGGGTAAAGGGAAAAACAGAAAGACATGGTTTCCTGGTTAGAAGCATGGATCTAGCTCTAGCTAAGACAACAACACGTACAAGTTTCTTTCAGGTTTTGGAAAATGAAGTTATTTCTATTGGTCCAGAGAGACCACGGGATGGAAACAAAGAGACAATGCGCCTCATTAGGAAATCTAGACACATGGTCAGTTAACCAAAATAATAACCAGTCAGTGAAAGACTTGTTTTGAAAAAAATGTGTTGATGCAAAAATCAGAGAGAAACCAGACGCGGCTAGCAAAGGGACAGAGGACCAAAGCATGCAAAATAGATTCATGAGGGTTATTACATCTAACACATTCAACACTTTGCATAAGCATCCTAGTATGAAAAACAGTTCTAACATGAAGCGCATTTCTAGCAGCTTTCCAGGTAAAGACTTGGATTCTGTAAGGAACCCTAATTTTCCAGATACGCATCCAAAGATTTTTACAAGGGGGGATGGCCTAAGTCCTCTAATTCCCATGTAGGAAGATTTAAAAAAAAAAACTTGCCACACTTTGAAAGATCCCAAGCCTTCCTATCAGGAGTGTATAACTGGCTTAAGGGAATAGTGATAATCTTCTTAACAGAAGCATTATCACAGTGAGTGTTTAATCTTGAAAAATTCCAAGTTCTAGTAGCAGAATCAATGAAATAAGAGACTTTAATATTATGGTCAGGTGGGACTAAAGGGTTAGGTATAGCAGTACCCAAGGTAGGGATCTATTTGTCACACCAGGGATCAATGAAGTGACCATCCCCAACAATCCAGGAGATAAAAGGCTTAATTATTTCTTTAATAGCATGCAAACACTTCCAAGTCCAAGAGCATTTATTAGTGCACTTGGCATTCAAGAAATCAGTTCTAGGAAAGTATTTGGCTTTAAGAACAGTGTCTAGCATACAAGTTGGATTTTCAAGAATTCTCCAAATATTTCTATCCAGCATACCTAGATTATTTAACTCATCCTTGCTAAAACCCAAACCACTTTCATCCTTAGGAGAACACATAATATCCCACCCTAGCAGGTGCAGTTTCCTATCTTTAGGATCTAAATGTTAGAGCATTGCTCGGTCGAACTCGCATGCGTTGCTATCTCAAGCATGATTTTCAATGTTAGTGATCAAAATTATAAGTCTTGACTTCTGGCCTATTTATAGATGTCTCGGACTAGGACATAGATTGTGTAGTTGAGCTTAGTTTTCACGGCGTTCATCATTTGAAGACGAAGAACAACTAAGGGGAGCTTGTGGAACGTCTTCGACAAAAGGTATGTGGAGACTTGAACTCATCTATCACTTGGAAAGTCTATTTCTACTCTATATCATATATTGAGACATAAGTCGTGTTACGATTATATCTCGCTTACATATTTCTCGAAATATGTGTTGGTAAGCTTTCGCATCGACCAAGTTCATCTTATATCATGAGAAAATTGCCGAGTAACATCTTACATGTTTGTGTGATACAATAATTTGATGTAGGCTTGGAATGTTTCGATAATGATTATTTCAATATCTTGAAAATTGTTGTGATGCTAATTGTGTGTGAAAACGGCCATTGTCATCCTCTAAGAATGTTTCAATAATTGAAATGAAGATTTTAGAATCTTGTAACCATCTTTGGATATAAGCATAGTGTGTTCGCACATTATTGTATAAGTCCAAAACCGGGAACCAAAAGTATGCATACTTGTGTGTATACAAAATGGTTGAAGGAGACTGGGTAAGTATGCGTACATGTACGCATACTGGCGGAAGTTCACGTCCGTGAATTTCTGCTGAGTTTGAAAACCAAACCAAACTCATCCGGTTACCTAAAGTACACATACTGGTGGAAAGTTCACGTCCGTGAATTTCTGATGAGTTTGAAAACCAAATCAAACTCAAATCCGGTTACTTAAGTACGCATACTTAAGTGGTTACTTTCTAAAATCGGCTATGTACATGAACTTAAACATTTATTAATAAGGAAGGTTTCACCTATTTGCCACCCACGTTTTTCCTATTTACCACCCATATCAAAATATTAAAACTAATTTTACTTTTCAATTATGCTTTTCCTATTTACCACCTACAAAAGTCAAACTAAATTTGACTACAACCGTCTTCTTCTTCTTAATTAATCCCCTTGTTATTAACACCATCATAAAAAATTTTAATCATAGGTTAGAGTTCCGTTTAAAAATGATGCACCAAAAATTCATTATTTCCCCTTTCAATTTATTTATTCATGTTAATGGATAATACTTGTTCATCAGTTAGGGACGTATTTAATTAATTAACTTTAGTTTACATAGCCAAAACTTTCGATGAAAGAGCAAAATTTGAGCAGTCGTCCAGAATTTGACGACTGTGAATTTCTAATACTCTGAAGCTCAATTTCTAATACACCTGAAGCTCGGTCGTCACTACATGGGCTATGGGCTATTTGCGGTGGATGACTACTTTGTCTCAAACCGCATTAGCGTCCAAGTCATGACAACCATCAGTATGAAATTCTCTTCCCTGATGTTTTGATTTCTTAATAGCAAAACAGGGGTGAAGGTGGTGTGGGTGGAGGCAGAGAGGTAGACGGAGAAAATTAATAATTCGGAATTTAGGTTTTTTAATTTTTTTGTGTTTGTTTGTTTAGTTGTTGGGTTGGCTTAATTGCTGGGTGTAAACAAAAAGTCAAGAGGTGGTGTTTAGGATATTCTAGAATTTATATGGGTGGTGAATAGGAGAAAAGGGAGTGGTAATTTATGTGGGTGGCAAATAGGAGAAGCGTGGGTGGCAAATAGGTGGAACCATAAGGAATGCAATATTTGCAAACCGTGGTTGTAATGTTCATGTATTGATTCGAGTGAATCAAACCGATTTTGCTTCAATTGTGTTCTTGTATAATTCTATGAGAATATAGCAATTGAAAAACTCTTTAGCTAGTTTCATTTGAGTCATTTGAACTAGTTATGGTTAAGATGAATAAGGTTGATATGAGAGTAATCATATGGCTAACCTCGGTTAACTATTTGTGAACCAACATGGTGTACACGTTTAGGTATGGCTACATAAACCTAAATGAGGGTACATTTCATTTGTGTGTAACAAGCTAAGTTCGATCTAACGGTTGAAAGATATTAGCTTGGTTAAATCAGGTTTTTCATCTAACGGTGAATATTGAATGCTTTGTTACCAAGGTAACTTGGATTGCAAAGCCTGATTTGAAAACTAAGGAGAACTCTAGCAACTGGGAAAACTAATCCCCACACCTCCTGTGTGTTACTATTTGCATAACTAGAGTCGATTCTCCTTTAACCTTAGGTTTCTTCTCGAGACCATGTAGGTTAACGACTTGAAGACTTCATTGGGATTGTGAAGCCAGACCCAACTATTCTCTTTGTAGTTGCGTGATCTGATCTTGCTGTTTTTATCGTGATTAAGTGCAATCGTAAGATTGGCTTGAGATTTATATCTCCAATAGGCAAGATAGAAAAGTAATCACAAACACCTTCGTCTCATCGTTTGTGATTCCACAATATCTTGTTTCGCTAGTCGATTAAGATTATTGTGAGGTGATTGATAATACTAGGTTGTTCTTCAAGAATATAAATCCAGTTTATCAATTGGTTCCTGTTCACCTTGATTTATCAAAAGACGGAACAAAAACTCTTGGGTATTTCTGTGGGAGACAGATTTATTCAATCCTATAAACTTTATTGTGTGAGATAGAATCAAGTCTTTGACTTTGGATCGTAGCAACTCTTAGTTTTGGGTCAGATCAGCTAAGGGAATCAAGTGCGTGGTATCCTGCTGGGATCAGAGACGTAAGGAGCGCAACTGTACCTTGAATCAATGTGAGATTGATTAGGGTTCAACTACAGTCTAGTCCGAAGTTAATTGGTAGTAGGATAGAGTCTGTAGCGGCTTAATACAGTGTGGTGTTCAATCTGGACTAGGTCCCGGGGGTTTTCTACATTTGCTGTTTCCTCGTTAACAAAATTCTGGTGTCTGTGTTATTTCTTTTTCGTATTATATTTTGTTATATAATTGAAATATCACAGGTTGTGCTTTAATATCAATCAATTAGAATATCCAACCTTTGGTTGTTGATTTACATTGATTGACACTTGAACATTGGTCCTTGGTACCGTTCAAGTTGTTTGACATAATAATCAGGCTCACGGATTTCTATCTGTTTGATTTGCTGATTACATTGTGAAAGCAGAGATATTAAAACTCTTTGATATACTTTTTGTAGATTGAGTGATTTGTCTAGTTGATTTTCTAGAAAGTGTATTGGAGTAAGTCCTCCCAGATTTCCAAACGAATTGTTGGGTGTGGTTGTTAGACCCCCGCATTTTCACTAAAGTCTCTCCCCACCTGAATTTACAAAGATGGGAGTCCATTTGTTTACAAAGGTGTTTAGGGATAAGAAAAGCTCTCATTTGGAAAAGGGGGATGGCTTGACCAATGTGCTTAATCAAAGTAGTTCTAGTAGCTTGAGACAGGAGCTTATGTAGCCAGATAGAAATCCTGGCATCCACAGCTTGGAGAATACCTATATGGGTTTGAATTTTTGAAGCTTGAAACACAGTAGGAGTGCCAAGATATTTATCTCCTAAATCCCTGTTCTTAATCTCTAGAATATTAGCCAACTGAGCTTTCTTATGTTCAGGAATTTTCCTGCTAAAAAGAATGCCAGACTTATCAAAATTTATTTCTTGGCCAGAAGTCAAGCAATGTTTTTGAAGATGGTCTTTAATAATTTGAAAGTTTTTGACAGTAGTGATGGATTTTCAAAGTTGTTGTAGTAAAAAGTTCGTTGAGACTTGTGAAGGTTCGATTTTAAATTAAATTTCTAAGCTAAACAAAAATAAACTCAAATAAAGTGATATCAAGATTTTAAAACTAGACAAGACTCTGGATTCCACTATTCCCTTAACTGATTGGTTGATAAAAATTATTTCAAGAATTATTATTAAGCCCTTTTTCACATTGTAGTAGCAGGAAATCCCACACTACACCCCTCACAAGAATTCACACAATCAAGTCATTTTAAGATGAACAATCATAATCTTTATTGATTAATTTCATAAACGTTACAAGATGAAAAGGAAATAAACTAAAGAATTAACAACGCTCTGAACTTTCTCTCTCCTAATGACTTGCTCAACACTCGAAAAAGATCTCTCTTACTTAAGCCTGTTCGGCTCTTTATATAGGGCATTACATAGTAGATGACAGCTAAGTTGTCCTTTATTTTCGGATCTGGCTTGCGAAATTATCGCAAGTGTACAAATACTAAATCTCGCAACACTCCTAAATCTCGCTACGTCTTCACATCTTTCTCGTGTTCAGGTTGTCGTCATCCGTTGCGTCATTTTTATTACCAATCTGCGATATCTTCGCAATGCGTCGTTCATGGATTTCGCAAGGGTATTGGTGTTACAATATTCTGATCCTACATCTTGCCTCTTCTCATGTCTTCTCTGCGAAGGAGAGAATGTCATGAGAACTAGTCCTTTCAAAATGCCGCAGCTGTTCATTTTATCATATTTTTCTGTATTGATATGATTCTGTACTTGTATGCAGAATTTATTACACGTATCTCTTCTTCCATCCATTTCTTGACACGTCTTTTTCAACCACTATTTCTCAACCGTTTATGTCTACTCTTCGCATTAAATGTGTTTGCCTTTTCGAGAAACCTTCTCTCTATATATATTTTTCTTACTCTTCTTTACTTTCCTTCTTGTTTTCTCTGCAACTTTTCTTCAACATCTCTCCGTAACTTCCGTTTCTGCTACTGTAAATCTTCTCCTTTTCACTTCTTTTGATCTTTAGTTTCTCTTCATTCCCATACTTTGAAAATGCCCCCAGTTGGTCGTAAATATGAAACTTCTCTGGACAAAGTTCAGAAAGATTTCTAAGAGAAAGGTTTCATATTAACCATCATTCCCAATCAAGAATCTAAATCTATTCTTTCTGCCAAACTATTTTCTGATCATCATTGTGAAGATCAGGAAATCATAATTTTGATAGGTCAGATTCTCGCTGGCCTTCCTATTCCTCTCTATGACCCCGATCTTCCCTTATTTTATGAAATTTTTGCTCATGCGAAATTCTCGCGATCCATCTACTAACTGAGCGGGGATTGTATCCGCTTAATGCTTAAGTTCGCCAACCGTGGTGCTGGTAAAGGGTCTCTTTACCCCAAAGAAGTCAGAGATCCTAAATTTGAGTACTTAGAGATATTCGCTGAAAAATATACAGTAGAGAGCTTCTTCGAAAACTATGAAGTAATAAACATGAAGAATGATAGAACTCGCTGGGGTGCTCGCTTGAAGAGGAAAGAAAATGTTTCCAGCGATAAAATACTTATGCAAGACATCGACTGGCATTCGGGCAAGAACAATATTCCTCGCCATTCTAAAGACGACAGGTGGTGCGTCTTTCCACTAGTTTTGAAAGGACCTTATATTTCAGGTTCACATGTGCTCCCTGCGAATCTCGCCAATTATCAACCTTGGGTTTTTAAGCGGCTTTGAAAAAGCAAAAAGAGGTATACTTCCTAAATTTCGCTCAGTTTATAATCTTCACTCCTTTTTATACCTATTAATCTTGCGAACTTTTCAGATTATCAAGTTGAGAAAAAGCTACAAAAGGTCTGCTAAGTCAAGTACCCTAGCGGCGCTCCGTTCGATCACGGATGAAGTAAGAAATAATTTTCTTTATTATTTTTAACAACATTGTTGCATCTGTTTCTTATCTTCATTCATATGCGAAGGTTGGTGTTGAAGTTGTTGAAGAAGAAGAAAGTTATAAGGTTGCGAAGACTAAAGGCAAAGGTAAAGGTTCTCTTCGCAAGGAGAAGTCCACTGCCCCACCTTCAAAGAAACGAAAGATTCACTCTCCCTCTCCTTCAAATCTTCAATCCATCGAAAGTTCTGATGATGAAGATAATGATGATGTTGATACTTCTCTCGCAAAGGAGAATTTTCAAACTGAATCTTCTACGGCACAATTTTCCAGCATCTTCTCTGACTCCATGCAAGGGATTGGAGATGATCGTATCTCTAGTACGTGCAAAGCTCTCGCGAGTATCTGCGATGCTCCTTTACTAGAGGGTGATGATTCTCTTCATGGGGTCTCCAGATCAGTGACTCCCAGCTTTCTAAATTCGCTTGGTGTCTTGGTATGTCTTTGTTCCCCTATTTCTTCATAATTTTGATTTTAAGTTATATCTTGATAATTTCTTCAATTTTCTTTATAGTTCGAGAGAGCTTCCTTCGCTGTTGCCTCAGATCTTGAGAAAAGGCGCAGTATTCTTGAAAAGAAGAATCTTCAACTTCGCAAGAGAAATGAAGAACTGGGAAGTCGGGTTTGCTACTCTTGCGAGAAGACTAAGCAATTAGAAGCTGATTCTTCCACTCAGAAGAATAAGATATCTAGTCTTCAAAGTGCCAACCAACAACTTTATGGTATGAGACTTTTCTCTTTTCCTTTGTTTTGTTCTCTCATTATCTTCCCTCATCCAATTTACCCTTTTCGCAGACGTCTATAATCTTTCTCATGAAGCCATTATTCTTCACTCATTCCCTGACCCTATGGATAACAATGCCCTTCTTGATCACCTCAACAATTCTTTGAATAGTTTTTCAAATGACAAGATTAAATATCTTCCTCTAAACGAACTTCAATCCAAATTTCGCCTCTTAGAAATTGATCATAGATCTAGTTTAGGCTTAGCCAACCAATTTAAGCGTCTCTATCTTAATTCTAAAGAGAAAATTAATACTTTAAGAACCAAAATCAGTGATCTCATAGATGATAAAGATCGCATCGCTAGACAAGGTGCTCAAGCATTAGCGAAATTCCAAAAGACTCTTCTTGAGGTTCAAATTGAACGAGATGAATCTATCCGCAAAAATGCTATACTTAGCGAAAGAGAAAATCAAATTCGCTCCCTTCTTCTCATAAATAATGACGATGAATTTGCTTGGGCTGCAAAAGTTCTAGATGATGCCAGAAATAATTTAGGTGTTAACGTTAGTCTTCACGCTGAGCATACGGCCTTGGTTAGGGATATGATTTCTGACAGAGAAGGTTGTTAATTGTTCTTCTTTATTTAACTGTTTGTCTTTCATAAAATTGTCGTTAAGTTGCTGACTTATTGTCACATATTCGCAGGAGCTGAAGAGAGATTTCGTAAAAGAATTGAAGAACTTGAGTCTGAGAAGGAGCAGCTCGCAAAGAACCTTTCTTCTCGGGATGATAAATATTCTAGATTGAAGAGGCAACTACAGATTACTGTTGCGAATTTTAAGAATGATGCTATTCTCTTTCGCAATCAGACTATTAAGATGGTCTGCGACGACAACAGTATCCCTCATTCTGCATATCCTTGCCTTCTTGAAGAAATCCACAAGAATGTACCTTCTCTAGATATCTCTGATAGCGATGCTAGTGAAGAAGGGGAATCTGATGGAGATGAAGAAGTAGAAGAATCTGATGAAGATGATGGAGAAGGAGAATCAAACGAGAAATAGTTCTTTTTTCTTATTTCTCTTTTTGTAATATATGTACATTCATTCTTTTAATCTTCTATTTTTGTAATCTCTTGCTGTGAATTTCTTGGATCTTCAAACACAAGCTCTACCTTTGTTGTTCCTTTCTGCACATGTTAAAAGAGCAATTCTTTTTTGCAATATAATTAATCAATATATTATCAACCTTTCATTTTATGAGTGCGTGAATCTATCATATGAATACAAATAACATGTTTTTATTCTATACATTCACATACTTGCCTCTGTTATTTGCATTCAAATGAAAGATTGAGCAAGTTACTTTCGAATAGTGATATGTATTCATGCCTCAATCTCGCAGCTGTTACTGCTGAATTTTCGCAAGTAAGTATTTCTTGGTTTCTTCCAAGATTTCATTTTTTTCTTTTTCTCTTATGTGGTCTTATTTCACCTTCCTAGTTAAAGGTCTTATTATGCCACCTCTTGTCATTGCGACAAAATCGCAGGACGTCTTTACACTTCCATGTAATGACCCATTGATCTTGTCTTATCATTTATCTAGTATTGTTGCCTGCCTCTTTGCAGGATATTTTTGTTGCGACAATATGACAGGCCTAAAAATTCTTGCGAACATAAAGCCCCATGACATTGCCGTCTTGCGACGAAATCGCAGGACGTCCTTACACTTTCATGTACTGACCCATTGATCTCGTCTTATCTTTGTCTTTTGTATTATTGCCTCTTCAGGATTGTCGCACAAATATGACAAGCCTAAATTTTCTTGCGAAAATAAAGCCTCATGACATTTGCGTCTTAAGACACTTATCAGCTCCCTAATGGAGGGTGTCGCCCTTATCTTCCTCGGTTGCCCCTTCAAGGAGGCGTACTTCTCGCCATACAAGGCTAGCTCCTCCCATCCGGTCTTAACAACAACCGGTTGTTTTCGTAGCCTCTTATCCCTTTTGCCTATAGGGCTTATGGTTACGAGCGCACCCTAAGTGGAGTTTTCTTGGTAGAGTGCGGCATAAGCCAAGACTTGCCAAGAATGGCCGAGACACTTCAAATGCCCCAGGAACTCTTGGATCAACCGTGTACCTCGGCGCCTTGATCAAATGCTGACTCCTTAGAAGAGACCCTCGGTCGTCCAATCTAAGTCATAAGCTTAGATTAAAAATCCAAGGTATCTCTCCTGGATGGGCTTTATTGACCCCAAATCTCCATGACTCAGGTTCCAGGGGCGGTGTAACCTTTTCCATGAGCCATGCAATAGGTACCCCCTTCTATGATGCACTTTAGGTCTTACATTTGCCTCTTGAGAAATTTTGATTTCGCGAACTAGGGTGTACGCCATAGCAGGTTCGCCTCTGTCTGATTATTTTGTCGATTCTTCTGCATATAAGCTCTTTTGTAATTTCGCAATCTCATATTTGTAATTCATAAAAGATATTTTCTTCTTCTGCATATCAGCTCTTTTACAATTTCGCAATCTCATCTTTGCAACTCTTTTGCCAATACAGATATATATATATATATATATATATATATTTTTAAGATGAACCATGCGTCTTCCCTTTTTCTCAGTCATAAAATCAACAAATACATTTACTCTTTAAGTCTCTTACTTCTGCTCCTCTCTGCCTCTGCATTTTTGAATTTTTTCTGTCATTTTCTTGTCTGTTGCGAAGCCTTCGCCACTTCTTATCTTCATCATATATTGGTTTCGCAACATTTCTTCTTCTCTCTGTTCTATTACATCTACCATCAATCTTTCACCTTTTTGTTTTTCTTTGATGTTGTGTTTCCAATTCTTCTTCTTCGCAAGATTCTATATCAATTTCATAACACTTCTTTCCTTCAATCCAATCTCCTTTTATGATGCCAATACCAGTGGGATGAGGGAACTTGATACATTGAATAAAGTCGATGCCACACCTAAAATCTCATGTAACCAAGGTCGTCCAATCAATGCGTTGTATGGTGATTCCACATCAACTACACAGAATAAAATTTCAGAGGATAATCCTTTCAGTGGAATTCGCATATGAGCTTCTCCTTTAGGCTTATTTGCAGTACCGTTAAAACCATAGATTTTGTAATTTGAAGGTATTAGATCTTCATCTTTTCCCCCCATAGTTTTATAAGTATGATAAAAAAGAATATTCACGGAACTTCCAGTATCGATCAAAATTCTGTTAATTGCCCATGAATTCTCGGCTTCATCATCTTCATCCTCGTTAGGTTTTGGGTTAATCTCCAATCTTACCACTAATGGGTTGTCGTGCATTTCTCCACCCTCAGGTACTTCTTCTGCGGTAAAAGAGATAGTCTGCTTTTTCCATTCTTCCAATGGCGATGTCTTCGCAATGTTCATTAATTCTCTATTATCGGCATCTCTTGCAAAAACCCTACTGAGAGTGTTATCATGAAAATCTTCAATTGTCTTGTACGAATGTACGATAGAGTTACAAATCAGATTCTTTGCCTTTGCTCCAACTTCTATTACAAATGTCTCTCCTCCTTTTGTTGTATTTACTCTGCGAATTTCTGGCGGTGGTGGTAATGGTTGAGACTGAGATTGATTTTTTAGAAAATGATTTAGTTTCCCTTGGTTTATCATTCTGAGGATGATTTTTTTTTATATTTCTGCAATCATTTGTTGAGTGTCCATGAAAATGGTGATAAGAACAAAACTCATGACTTCTGTCGCTTGGAGGTGGTTCACTTCCCATGTTCCATGGCGCGGGTATGTTTTCCATCAAAATTATAGCTTCCCATATTTTCTCCACACTAGCATTCAGTGGTGGCATCTTGATTTCTTCCCATATTATCCTGTGATTTCGCTGTCCTCTGAGATAGTTTTGCCTCTGACCTCCATAAGTTTCTTGTGGCTGATCAAGTCTTTAAATTTTGTTATTTCCACCACGGCTATAGAAGTTTCTTTCTCTCTCGAATTCTTCTTGATCATGACTTCCCATTGATAGGTGTAGAATACACCTAAATTACTATCTAGTAGTTTATGCTTTCTTTGCTATTTTTCTTGTAAATTATGTATTTTACGCTTGTTTTGAGTTTTATAGCTACTTTGGAGTCGCACGGAGGAAAAGAAGAAGAAAGCACCCAATTTGAGCAAAAAGGGCAGAATTGTCATTTTAGGGGCGAACACTATTTGGAGCCCAGTCCAGGTTAAGGGGCTCTCTTTTGGAAGGAATATTAAATGCAGTCCAGATGAGGTTAAGGGGCAGTCCATCAGGTTAGCCCTTATCAAAGGGACCAACACTGAATAACCCTCATTTAACCCAACCCTATATTCGATCGAGAGAGAGAACTTTCTCATCTCATTTATCATTTTCTCTGAAATTAAGAGAAGAAAAAAGCGCATATGAAATTTCTTGTATTTGATCTGTCAGAGAGGTCTAGAGATGATTAACGAGTGCCGATGTGAAGCTCGGGGAAATGTAGCCATGAAATCGCGAGATGATTGAGATGACGAGCTCAAATTTAGGGTTCCCTAAGGTTCAGTGAAGAACCGAGAGGAGGGTTCGATACGAAATTGAATCGAAAATCGATGATTCAGATCGAAGAAGATGGTGCTAGTAATGGAGAAATCAGATCGAGAATAGTTTCTGGTGGTGCTGTAATGGGTTTCAGTGGCTGAGTAGATGAAGAACACAGTAATGGGTTTTGTGGCCAGAGATGGGTATTGAGTTTGCAGCTGCAGGAATTGTTGATACTTTTGGTGTTGGTTGAGTTGAAACTGGAAGATGGGTTTTGGTGCTGTGAGGCTTGAGATTCAGAGATGGGTTTGAGAAGATATGGCAGATGGATCTGTGGACTGATTTCAGAGATGATAGAACAAGAAATTGGAGACAGGAATGATGTTGGCGGTGCTGTTGAAGCTCGGTGAATTTGGGTTTGTTTGATTCATGACTATGAACATTACAGATGGAATTACAGGAAAGCTACACCAGAATGAATGGGTTTGCTGAAGACTTAGGGAACAATGGGTTCGTAATGGGATGTATCAATTTGAAGCAGAGAAGAGATCGATGGTGCTGGTGGATCAATTAGAGTTCAAATGGAGGAGCTGAGCTGAGTGAATCAGTGAAGATGGTGGTGAGTTGTTGGAAAGAAATTCTGGTAGAGTTGTGGGCGAAACAGAGAAGATTGAAGCAGCAAGTGTGAATGAATGAATACAATAGATGAATGCTAGGAATTCTTAACAGGGAAGTGAAGCAGAAAAAGGCCTGAAATTGGCCGGAAAGTCCTGTAAATAGCCGAAACTCGGCCAAATCATCCTTCTGGCGAGTCGACTCGGACCGATCCGGACGATCCCGATGACCGATCCAACCGAGTTCGTGTGACCGATTAGGTTATTTGAATTAGATTAAGTCAGCCGAGTAAGCGGTGATTCGAAGAATCGACTCGCCGAGTAAGCCCGATTAGGCGAGTCGAGAAGCTAACTCGAGTCGACTCTCCTTCCTCTTTGACCTGTTGACTAACGGTTGACTGACGGTTTGACCTTTGACCGTTAGTCCTAGCGTCAGACCGGACGGAATATTCCCTTGACGGAGAAGAATCTCAGATTACCGGCGGTGACGTTTTCCGGCCGGCCACAATCCCAGTTTCCCGGCGAGCCAAAAATTCCAGAATTTTCTATGGACTTCTCTCATGGGTGTGAAGACTTGGGCTAGGAATTGGATGGAGAATTGGACTCAAATTTGGAAAGAGAAGGTGGAAGAGTTGAGAAAAGCTTGGATTTGGAAATTGAATTGCAAAAGGAAAAGGATTCTACTCCTTAGAAGATTTGGAGAATATTGAAGCCTATAAATAGAGAAGTTTTCTACAACTTCTACACACATCTCTACACACACAATTCTTTTCTTTTCTTATTCTTTGTGTGAACTCTTTAACATGAGTAGTTAATTTTATTGATTGAGGATGAATTCCTAGTTCTTAACATATGATTTAAGTTTTTGTTTTCAAATTCTATCTTGAAGTTTTTCACATAATTATCGTTTGTTTTTACTAATAGGAATGATCTTAATGACATTCATGATTGATTGATAGATTGTTTAGAATGCATGCTAAATTGATTTGTTAGTTTAATCTAATGCTAGTGAAAGTTAGGAGATAAGTAATCGTTTCTTGACTCTTTACATAAGTAGCAAACACGAGACCTTGCGGAGGGATTCCGTGGAGCAATTGTGTGTAGAAACAACGCTAGAAAGTGAACCAAGCGAACCGAGTTTAACTACTAGTACTAAACCTAAATTCATAAATCTTAATGCATTCAGGAATTACATCTTGTAAGCGAACCTCGGGGTGGTTCTTTTGAATAGAATCGATAACTAAGCGGACTGTTACTCAGTGAAATTAGGGATTTTGGGGCTAGCTAAGCGGACCTGCTATCCTACGGTTGGTGATAATATGTGACTAATAACAAGTAGAAAAGATCATAACTTTAATCATTGTTTCGCAACGAAGAAGGATTCCTTGATCTCGTCTCTCTTATTGCTTTCAACTTTATCTTTTAATTGCTTTGTTTATTTTCTTTTGCTTTTTACACCCCCTTTCGTGACAATTTTTTACAACTAGAATCTCTTGCTCCTCGTGGGATCGACCTTGACTACCCTATATTACTTGTTAATTAGGTAGTAAAGTATTAATTAATTTGTTGTGGTTACGACACGCATCAAATTTTGGCGCCTTTCTTGGGAGCGGCGGATGATTTTAGTTGTTTTTATTTTTCTTTTTGCTTTATTCTTGCTTTGTTGGATTCTATTCCGTATCTAATTTGGTTTTGAATCTTATTTCGGTGTCGGTTTTCCATGTACGGTGGACAAGAGCAAGCATATTACAACAATCAATACGGTTTTCAACCTCAACATTATGACAACTTCCAACCATCCTTAGGATACAATCAAAACCAATATTTTGGCTATGATAAATTTCCTATAGAACCTTATGGATATTCTCATACATATCAACAACCTTATGACGGGTATGTAAGTGGACAATCGCAAGGATGGGAGGATAGTTTTGTTTATGATCGAAATTCTCTAGTTTTGCGAGATAAGATGTTGGCCATGATTGGGGATCTTCAACAAAAGATGCAAGAATCACATCGAGAAATTCAAAGGAATTCGGAGAAAATATACGAACAAATTAACAAACCTTTGGATACTTTTGATGACGCTAGTGTAGATTACTCGAGCCTTGATCTTAATAATGATCAATCACCTATTCAAAAGGAAGAGCTTGAGGAAGATGCATTTATTGCTTGGCAAAAATTTCTTAGGGAAAGATGGGAGTCCGCGGAAGTGTATGAGTGTTCCGACAATGAGGAAGTTATTCCAACTCCGGATCATAATAACGATCCTTCACCTATTCAAAAGGAGGAGATTGGGTGTGACTTACCTATTGTTGTAAACGGTGTAACACCCGCACAAGAAGATTTTACAATCTATACCGATGAAAATCATTTTAGTGAATGGCCCGATTCCGATGATGAGAATGTTGAAGAGATGATACTAGAGGATGAAACCACATTCATTGATTTTGTGGAAGACCCAATTGAACTTGCGAATGATTTTAATGATGCCGAGACTTTGGTTAAGGTAGAAAACGACGAAGAATGGTTGCAAGGTTTAATAGAGGACCACGATATACAAGAGGTAAGTAATTCACTTGAATTTTTTAAGGATGAAGAGGATTCTATAATACAAGAGATTGTGCAAGGTTTGTCTAACCCTTTGCCTATTGATTCTTCTCCTTTACCTCTTATTGGTTTGAATGTATGTGCTTCGAAAGTATTTTTGGATGATTTTGTTTCTAAATATCCACCATTGGAAACACTTGATGCTAACACTATGCAGGTTTGCCAAGAAGAATACATGGAAGTTCCCGATTTCTATGTTCTTTATACACTTCCAAGTGTGGACGAGAATAAGTGTGGGGGAAATTTCTATCGAGCGATAATTTCACTATTGTTTTCTTGTGCTAACATTTGTATGGAGTTATTGTTTGCAAAACAGGTATTATGGGAGGATCCTCAAATTTTCAGATTGTTAGTATATGGGGAATGAATCTTGCAAGAGCTAAGTCGGGCCGTCGACTTTAAAACAAGCGCTTAATGGGAGGCAACCCATAGGTTTTGTATTTCTTATTCTTTTTGCTTTTTGTTATTTCTTTTTCTTGTTTCTTATCATGTTAAAATTTCCCACCTTGACTTTACTAGGAGGATTCAATTACATTGAGGACAATGTAAGGTTTAAGTGTGGGGGAGTGGTTAAGCATGTTTTTAAAACAAAAATTACAAAAAAATTAAAAAAATTTTAAAAAAAAAAAAAAAAAAGAGTTTTACTTTAAAAACTTCAACTTTTAAAGATTTTAGAGTCACTAGCATACTTCTAGGTATGTTTACATAGAGATTTTGACCGACATAATTGAACTTGGAAATGTTAGAGAACTACATTCGGATTTCTTGTTTGTTTGAGTGTTAAATAATGGATTTAATCATGCCGGTGATGCGAATTTGGTGCAGGGAGAAAGGCGTTATTAGAGTTGCTGATCAATCATTAGTGGAGACTACCCGTATTCATATCATGAGAGGCACCGACCAGAAATTTTCCATCTACTAAAGAGCTTCTTTTGAGTGTGTGTCACCGTACGTTAATTCCGGGTAGAATGGTGAGCTACCCAACCTCCCACCAATAGAAGCACTACTCTTTGATCTCTTGAGCGCTAATTTTGTCAATCATGAGGGTGACGTCCATGGATGAAAGCTTCCTTCTTGTAGTTCGATTTGCAGTTAGCACCATTCTCTCTCGCGACAACAACGGATCCATAGAAACACTCTCATCATCAACAAGGAGCGACATCAAAATCTACAAGGAAAGTTGGAAAAGTTTAAGGTTTACAAGCAACGGAACGAGAAAAAGAGCAAATTTCAAATTCAAGTAAAGCAACATACAAATGAGCGGATTTCACATATATGTTGAAGACTTACAATACAATGAGGTAATTTTATATTCAAGTATGAAGACTTATTCATGAAAGCGAAGCAAATTAAAAGGTGAGAATTTTTGAAGTTTATGATTTCAAGACGATACAAGTTGTGAAGAATCAAGCGGTAAAATACTTCTCCCACGGCCATGGTTGTATTTAATTTCTCTTGTTTGAATTTAAAAAAAAAAAAAAAAAAAAAAAAAAGAGAGAAAAACAAGAGAAATATTTGTTTTGTTAATAAGCCGTGGGGAAGGAAAATATATAAGGAAGTTTCAAGCAACAAGGATTTTTAAGGTAAAAAGAGTTACAAATTGTTAAGGATTTATGAAATTCAAGGGTTTATCATCAATAGTTGAAAAATTCAAGACCAAGAAGATAAAGACGAGGAGCGGAAGACGTTTCTATTGGATGCCGTGAGAGTGGTGTTATCATAATTGGCGATCGGATGTGAAGGTGAGTAAGTAATCTCATCCTCAATATAAATGGTTGATTTCCTTTCTTAGAGATCGTCAGAAAAATGGTTTTTCAAAATATTAAAAGATGTAGGTTTTTAAAAAATATTTCGGAAGTTATCCTTCCCACCATTCAACGTGATGCAGGATTTCTATCTTCATTCCTACCTGCACACATGTGAGAACCATAAAAAAGCCGTCTTTTTGAGTGCAATTATCATAAAATCCTTTTTGGTGAGGCAGAAGTCGAGGCGAAATGCTTATTGATCGTTTCTCAAACACGCATTCTCTCATTATGGTGTGGTTATTTCTCACTCAACATCTAAGAATGAGAATATGTTCTTTAGTATTTCTAACTTCTCATTACTAGCATGCAGAAACTCTATGTCCTCATAACTCTTTGGATGCTTGGGACACTTGAACGCTTTGAAGTTGTGAGTTTTTAGTTTGATTTGCTCGAGGACTAGCAAAGTCTAAGTGTGGGGGAATTTGATAGGTGTAGAATACACCTAAATTACTATCTAGTAGTTTATGCTTTCTTTGCTATTTTTCTTGTAAATTATGTATTTTACGCTTGTTTTGAGTTTTATAGCTACTTTGGAGTCGCACGGAGGAAAAGAAGAAGAAAGCACCCAATTTGAGCAAAAAGGGTAGAATTGTCATTTTAGGGGCGAACACTATTTGGAGCCCAGTCCAGGTTAAGGGGCAGCTCTTTTGGAAGGAATATTAAATGCAGTCCAGATGAGGTTAAGGGGCAGTCCATCAGGTTAGCCCTTATCAAAGGGACCAACACTGAATAACCCTCATTTAACCCAACCCTATATTCGATCGAGAGAGAGAACTTTCTCATCTCATTTATCATTTTCTCTGAAATTAAGAGAAGAAAAAGCAGTAATTTCTTTCTTTGTATTTGATCTGTCAGAGAGGTCTAGAGATGATTAACGAGTGCCGATGTGAAGCTCGGGGAAATGTAGCCATGAAATCGCGAGATGATTGAGATGACGAGCTCAAATTTAGGGTTCCCTAAGGTTCAGTGAAGAACCGAGAGGAGGGTTCGATTCGAAATTGAACGAAAATCGATGATTCCGGATCGAAGAAGATGGTCTGGTAATGGAGAAATCGAGATCGAGAATAGTTTACGGTGGTCTTTGTAATGGGTTTCGGTGGGTGAGTAGATGAAGAACACGGTAATGGGTTTTGTGGCCGAGAGATGGGTATTGAGTTTTGCAGTTGCAGGAATTGTTGATACTTTTGGTGTTGGTTGAGTTGAAAGCTTGGAAGATGGGTTTTGGTCTTTGTGAGGCTTGAGATTGAGAGATGGGTTTGAGAAGATATGGCGAGATGGATCGTGGACTGATTTCGGAGATGATAGAACAAGAAATTGGAGACGGGAATGATGTTGGCGGTCTTTGTTGAAGCTCGGTGAATTTGGGTTTGTTTGATTCATGACTATGAACATTACAGATGGAATTACAGGAAAGCTACACCAGAATGAATGGGTTTGCTGAAGACTTAGGGAACAATGGGTTCGTAATGGGATGTATCAATTTGAAGCAGAGAAGAGATCGATGGTGCTGGTGGATCAATTAGAGTTCAAATGGAGGAGCTGATTTGAGTGAATCAGTGAAGATGGTGGTGAGTTGTTGGAAAGAAATTCGGTAGAGTTGTGGGCGAAACAGAGAAGATTGAAGCAGCAAGTGTGAATGAATGAATACAATAGATGAATGCTAGGAATTCTTAACAGGAAGTGAAGCGAGAAAAAGGCTGAAATTGGTAGGAAAGTCTGTAAATAGCCGAAACTCGGCCAAATCATCCTTGGCGAGTCGACTCGGACCGATCCGGACGATCCCGATGACCGATCCAACCGAGTTCGATCTGGACCGATTCGGTTAGTTGAATTAGATTAAGTCACCTGAGTAAGCGGTGATTCAATAACTGACTCTGCTGAGTAAGCCCAGTTAGCTGAGTCAGAAGTTAACTCGAGTCTGACTCTCCTTCCTCTTTGACCCTGTTGACTAACAGTTGACTGACGGTTTGACCTTTGACCGTTAGTCCTAACTGTGGACCGGACGGAATATTCCCTTGACGGAGAAGAATCTCAGATTACCGGCGGTGACGTTTTCCGGCCGGATTCCGGCCACAATCCCAGTTTTCCGGCGAGCCAAAAATTCCAGAATTTTCTATGGACTTCTCTCATGGGTGTGAAGACTTGGGCTAGGAATTGGATGGAGAATTGGACTCAAATTTGGAAAGAGAAGGTGGAAGAGTTGAGAAAAGCTTGGATTTGGAAATTGAATTGCAAAAGGAAAAGGATTCTACTCCTTAGAAGATTTGGAGAATATTGAAGCCTATAAATAGAGAAGTTTTCTACAACTTCTACACACATCTCTACACACACAATTCTTTTCTTTTCTTATTCTTTGTGTGAACTCTTTAACATGAGTAGTTAATTTTATTGATTGAGGATGAATTCCTAGTTCTTAACATATGATTTAAGTTTTTGTTTTCAAATTCTATCTTGAAGTTTTTCACATAATTATCGTTTGTTTTTACTAATAGGAATGATCTTAATGACATTCATGATTGATTGATAGATTGTTTAGAATGCATGCTAAATTGATTTGTTAGTTTAATCTAATGCTAGTGAAAGTTAGGAGATAAGTAATCGTTTCTTGACTCTTTACATAAGTAGCAAACACGAGACCTTGCGGAGGGATTCCGTGGAGCAATTGTGTGTAGAAACAACGCTAGAAAGTGAACCAAGCGAACCGAGTTTAACTACTAGTACTAAACCTAAATTCATAAATCTTAATGCATTCAGGGAATTACATCTTGTAAGCGAACCTCGGGGTGGTTCTTTTGAATAGAATCGATAACTAAGCGGACACATTACTCAGTGAAATTAGGGATTTTGGGGCTAGCTAAGCGGACCTGCTATCCTACGGTTGGTGATAATCTGTGACTAATAACAAGTAGAAGAGAACATAACTTTAATCATTGTTTCGCAACGAAGAAGGATTCCTTGATCTCGTCTCTCTTATTGCTTTCAACTTTATCTTTTAATTGCTTTGTTTATTTTCTTTTGCTTTTTACACCCCCCTTTCGTGACAATTTTTTACAACTAGAATCTCTTGCTCCTCGTGGGATCGACCTTGACTACCCTATATTACTTGTTAATTAGGTAGTAAAGTATTAATTAATTTGTTGTGGTTACGACACGCATCACCCATAGATACTAGTTTCTGTTGGCTATCTCCCATTATCCTTTCTTGTTGTCCTTGTGATGTGCTCGCCACTGTACTTATCAACTTAGGTAACAGGCTTGCGTTCGCTGCTTTTGAACTTGTGTTCGCAAGAATCGGGTATGATTCCATCTCATTTTGCTTTTCCTCAAGAGCAATATACTCCTCTGAAGTTCTCGCTACTCAGTTATTGTGATCGTATTCTTGATTCTGAAAATTTGAATGTATAACAGATTGGTTGCGAACATAGCGTTAATGAATGACAGAATGAGATATCTTTCGTCCACACGACCATCCATATCACTACACATCGTCTTCCACCTCACGGTTAGATGCTTCAAGATTTCGCCAACCCTTTGCTTTAACCCAAATACATCTTCAATGCCAGGTCGCGAGGAATTGTTACTTATATACGCCCCCTAAAAATATAGCCTGCAAATGGTTGAAAGATGTTATAGTATTCTTTGGTAAAACCTTCAAACCATTTTAAGGCCTCTACTGTTAAACTTGATGCAAAATATTTGCACAATATAGCATCATGGTTCTCCCGTTGTAGCATACATATCACATAAGCTTTGATGTGTTGTACTGCACAAGTTGTTCCGTCCAAAATCTTTGGTTAAAGGTAAATTGCACTTTGGGGTATTCCTCCTAATTGTACTTCTTGTGTGAATGGGGTTTTCGTGGCTTCTTCTATAGCTTCATCCAATTGTCTCCTACCTCCTTCTTTTTTATTATTTAACATTCCTCTCATTTCCGCTAGCTCTCTCAAGATTTGTTCATTTACATTAGAATTTGGATCCATTGGTCTTTTTAACTCCGCCTCTTTTCTTCTGCGTTCATATCTGTTTTGACTTTCTTGTTCATCATTTTCTTCTCGTCTTTCTCTGCGATATTCTCTTTCATTTGTTTCATGAATTCGCACGCCATTATATCTCCCATTTTCTCTTCTTTGCCGCTCTTCAATTCTCCTTTGTACTCTATCATATTCTTCATTGATATTACCATTATTGCGATTTTGCTCACGCCTCCTTTCTCGATTGTCATGATTGTTCTGGCGAATTGCCTCTTGTAGCTCTTGTTCCTCCACTTCTGCTCTCAGTCTTTCCCTCTCGCGAGCTAGATGTGCTTGGTCAGTATAGTGTCTTTCAATTCCGTCTTCAATTACTCGTTCATTTATTTGTACTTCTCTCCCATGTAATATTCTCCTTCCTTCTTCCTGATTTCCTTCGCCATCTTGATTATTTCGCCCCTGACGGTGTCTATTTCCCTGATTTCTATCATTTTGCCCATTTTGAAGAGTTTCAGCACGTTGGATATAACGATCTTCCATTATTTCTCTTCCTTCGCGACGTTCTTCCCCTGGATTTTGTATTCCCTCTCGAGTTTCTTCATTAGCATTTTCTATAGGCAAATCTTGTCTTATTTCTTCTCTAACTGATCTTGAACTTGACCTTGTAGTGCTTCTTGACCTTATATTTTGTAACCTCATGTTTTCCATCCTCAACTCATGATTTTGCCTTGTCAGATTCGCACGTTCTTCTGCTTCTAATCGCCTTTCTTCATGTATTGTTTGCCTCAATGCCTCTAACGCTGCAATCTCTTCATTTCCATGAATTATCCTCCAATTACTTCTTGGTCTCTCTCCTCTTGTCCATTGCCTCCTAATTGCTTCTCTTCTCCCATTTCATTTACAGAATATGATCGCCAAGTATGTACACTCACTCTGTCATAATCCACAGTTCTATTTTGTATTGGTGTACGTTGAATTGGCGGTTGAACTTGATTTTCTCTATTGTTCCTTATGTTCATTCTTGAAGATTCCTCTATTTCGTCTCTCCCTTTTCCGGCAAGTCTCCTACTCCTTCTAACAGTTGTTGGTTGTTTTGATGCATGTCTTCTTCTAGCCATTTTTCAATCTTAGTGAATTGTTGAAAATTATATGAAATTCCTTCCCTATTACTTCCAAATTCTTTCAAATCACAATATCAATATTCAATCAGTCCCTGTTTCTAGCGCCATATGTAGTAGCAGGAAATCCCACACTACACCCCTCACAAGAATTCACATAATCAAGTAATTTTAAGATGAACAATCATAATATTTATTGATTAATTTCATAAACGTTACAAGATGAAAAGGAAATAAACTAAAGAATTAAAAACCGCTCTGAACTTTCTCTCTCCTAATGACTTGCTCAACACTCTAAAAAGATCTCTCTTCTCTTAAGCCTGTTCGGCTCTTTATATAGGGCATTACATAGTGGATGACAGCTAAGTTGTCCTTTATTTTCGGATCTGGCTTGCGACATTATCGCAAGTATACAAATACTAAATCTCGCAACACTCATAAATCTCGCTAGGACTTCACATCTTTCTCGTGTTCAGGTTGTCGTCATCCGTTGCGTCATTTTTATTACCAATCTGCGATATCTTCGCAATGCGTCATTCATGGATTTCGCAAGGGTATTGGTGTTGCGATATTCTGATCCTACACACATTAACTCACTAATATCTGTAAGGTTTCCAAACATTAAATTGTAATCCCTAAGCATGAATTATCAAAGAATTATTTCTAGGCATAAGACATCAAATTGATTCAATACTAATTAAGAAAACCATTTTCTTCTTATAAAAACATATATTAAAGTGATCTTAGTGAATTAAATTAAATTAATAATAATTGAAATTATAAAAGAAAATTACCAATCATGCATAAGAGAATAGTTTCCTCCGTTGCCTTGGTCACCGGGAACTTTTAGCCACTCATCATGTTGGAAAAACGCTCAAAAGTTGATTTCATTGCTCAAAGTGTTTACAAATGATGAAAATGGGAGAAAATAATTAAAAACTGGGTTTGTAACAATTATATGTGTTACAAAACGAACTGTTACAGAGAACGATAATAGCTAACAGTCGTTGTCATTGTAGCAAAACGACTGTCCCTTGTGCGTCTTATGTTCTTGGTGTTCTTCACAGCAGCAGAAAATGGCGATTCTCTGCAACTCTGAATTTTTGGCTCTGTGACGTTCTAAACTGCTCCCAATCACTTCGTAACCCCTCTATGCTACCTCAGAAACTATTTATAACCCAACAGCACCGAAATATCTCGCCATAACTTCATATAATCCTCGATTACTCGGCACTATTCTTTACGGCATGTTTAGGAAATAATATAGATTTTTGATTTCTCCACGCGTTCTGAAGTTGCCAAATTGCCATATTTAACTCCTTCACACTCCAGATAGTTGTTAAGGTCTTCCAAACACGTGCAAATTCCTCTGTTGCTCGCGCAATCTTATGAATATCTCCTCCGGTGCACGTGTTGCCCTGTTTTCCTCTTGCCGAAATTCCATCCAAACTGGATCGAATCCAACACCTCTACCATCCCTGTCTAGCCCATAGAAAAATACCCAATCGATTCCAGCCCTTTAGTCTCACCGAAACAAGCTCAAATCGTCAACCCTAATTCTGCCAGTCGAGAATTATTTTTCCCTCCAAAACCAGCAATTTGAAATGGTGAAGATGGACTCCCCCTAACCAAACCAGGGGTGCGAATAGTTAGATGACCATTGAGGTGCCCCTTATCCAAAAACGAGAGTCCGAATAACACGTGTCCTCCGGGTGCTTTAAACAACTTTTCGAGCCGATTTTTCCAAAAATATTTATTCCCCAAAAATACCTACACACACATAAAACACCATAATAAGTACAAAAATGAGCACTAACAATACAAAAAATTTAGGACAACTTAGACACAAAAATGTGTCTATCAAATACCCCAAACTTATTATTTGCTAGTCCTCGAGCAAATCTAATCTAGAAAATAAAATCCTAACTCATTGTCGCAGGCATCACGGCTACACTTAGCACATGCAGCAAGCCGTTAAACCGCTAGGGCCCCGAGTGTTGTCTCGGGAGGGTTTACAAGAGGTGTACCCACAAAACCTTTACTCCAGACCCTAGCTATCTACGCAGAACCTTGAAAGGCACTAAAGAATCTCCTTGGTTGGCATACAATCATTGACTATAGGAGGAAGTACCCTGATGCGAAATTCCAATTGATGTACACGAGTTTGCACTCAAGCACACTAAAAATCATATAAGTGACAGAGCTCTACTCAGATAGTTTCTGGACATCATAACCGGAGTCAACCAATCACATGGAAAGATTAAGAAGATGGATGTAGAGAAAAACATACATAGTTTTGATGTTGACTAAGGTGAACGGTGTTTCCCATATCTGTCTGAAGGCCACTACTAGGATGAACCTATCCTAATGGTCGAGATACCAGTCGACTAATATCAACACAAGTGGCAAATATAAAGGAACCAATGGGTGATAATCCTAACTCTAGGTCAACACAACTGGCATATACAAGGGCACCAGTGGTCGACTTTATTGAATTTATTCCGGTTGGTGGCCTCAATTCTTTTTTTTTTTTTTTCATTCATTTTTTTTTTTTTTTTGGTATCTCAATCACTCTATTTCACCCTAGCAATGGTAACAACCTGAATCGTGTGCCCCACCAAATCACTTATAAGAAAATAAAAATAAAAACAGAAGGTGAAAAGGATTCAACGAGATATGGCGAAACTACCATGTTTTTTTCCTAACACCTGAGCTCTGAGCTTTTATGAATAGACTCTATAGATGTTTCCATCTAATTAGATTGGTTCCTCAACTCCTACAACCAAGATGTTCCCATCCACTTAGATTGGTTAGTGACAACCTTAATAAGCATAAATTTCTAGGCTCTGGAGTTTATTTATTGCAACTAAAAGCTAACAAAAAGTTTCTTCCCCACCCCCAAACTTAAATCTAACATTGTCCTCAATGTTTCTAATGAAAGAGCAATACCAAAAAGTAAAGTAACATGAGGAATAAGTAAAGAGAGAAGTCGGAAAGATAGTACCTGGGTGAAGAGAGAAATCAAAAACTAATATACAACATACAATCGCCTCGATGGTCAATCAAGGGTAAACAGGGTCCTCCAGAGGGACCTTTTCAACATCACCTGTAGGAAAGGGCTCTAAAAAGGGTTTCAATCTCTGACCGGTAACCTTCGAAGAACTACTACCATCAGGTGTCTCGATCTCAACAGCTCCATGAGGAAAGACAGTGCGAACAATAAAAGGACCCGTCCATCAAGAACGTAACTTCCAGGGAAAAGATGCAAGCGGGTATCATACATAAGAACTTTTTGACCTGGAGAAAATGCTTTTCTTAAAATATTTCTATCAGGCACAAGTTTCATTTTGTTCTTATACTCTTTAGCACTATCATAAGCATCTTTACGAATCTCTTCCAACTCATTGAGCCTGGAGTTTCCTATGGACTCGCCTTGTCAAGTGAAAAATTTAGCTGCTTTAATGACCCAATATGCTCTATGTTCTAACTCAACGGAATGTAAGTGACATGCCTTGCTATACACAAGTCGATAAGGTGACATTCCAATGGGGGTCTTAAACGCGATCGTAAGCCCATAAGGCATCGCAGTAAGCCTAGACGACCGGTCTTCCCGATTAGGATTAATCTGTTTTTCTCTAATATACGTTTTGTCTCCCTATTGGAAACCTCTACTTGACCACTAGTCTGTGGATGATACGGGGTAGCTAACTTATGTGTAATACCATATTTCTTCATCAAAAGCCTAAAAGGTCCATTACAAAAGTGCGACCCTCCATCACTAATTATAACTCGTGGTGTACCAAAACGTGTAAGTATATTATCTATTAAGAACTCAATCACAACCCTATGGTCATTGGTCTTACACGCAACCGCCTCAATCCACTTAGAGACATAGTCTACAGCGACAAGGATGTATAAGTTACCAAAAGAATTAGGAAACGGACCCATAAATTCAATACACCACACATCAAAGACCTCAACAACTAAAATAGGGTTCAAGGGCATCATGTTCCTACGAGAAATGGTTCCTAATTTCTGGTAACGTTCACAAGTAACACAGTAACTGTGGGAGTCTTTAAACAACGAAGGCCAATAGAACCCACACTGCAATATTTTAGCAGCAATCTTCTTAGCACTAAAGTGACCCCCACAAGCATGATCATGACAAAAGTAAATAATACTGGACTGGTCACTCTCAGGTATACATCTCCTAATAACTGTCAGGCAATACTTAAATAAATAAGGATCATCCCAAAAGAAATGCTTAACCTCGGCTAAAAACCTAGAACGATCTTGTTTTCCCCAATGTTGGGGCATTCGACCAGTAAAAAGATAGTTCATTATATTCGCATACCAAGGTAATTGGGTAACAAAGAACAGTTGCTCATCAGGAAAAATAGCCCTAACAGGAGGAGAATCATCAGGGGTATCCACAAAAAGCCTAGACAAGTGGTCTGCTACTACATTTTCTGCACCTTTTTTGTCTCTAATGTCTAAGGGAAATTCCTGTAACAAGAGGATCCATCTAATCAATCTAGTTTTAGTATCCTTCTTGGAAAGAAGATACTTCAAAGCAGCATGATCGGTGAAGATTATGACCTTAGAACCTAAGAGATAGGGTCTAAACTTGTCTAAGGCAAGCACTATGGCTAACAGTTCCTTCTCCGTGGTGGTATAGTTCAACTGGGCATCATTCAGAGTTTTGCTAGCATAGTAAATCACATGAATTAATTTGTTCTTCCGCTGACCTAGCACAACACCAATAGCATAATCTGAAGCATCACACATGATCTCAAAGGGTAGGTTCCAGTTGGGTGCCTGGACTATGGGGACAGTAGTGAGTAAAGTCTTAAGCTTCTCAAAAGCCTCTAAACAAGCATCATCAAAGACAAACTTAACATCTTTTGCAAGCAACTTGCAAAGAGGTCTAGAAATCAAGCTAAAATCCTTAATAAATCGGCGATAAAAACCCGCATGCCCTAAGAATGACCTAATATCTCTTACGGTTTTTGGGACCTGTAAAGTCTTAATAAGGTCAACTTTGGCTTTATCTACCTCTATACCCTTAGAAGATACGATATGCCCTAAAATAATTCCTGAACGAACCATGAAATGACATTTCTCCCAATTGAGCACTAGATTCTTTTCCTTACACCTAGTCAACACTAATGACAAATGATGCAAGCACTCATCGAAAGACGAACCAAACACTGAAAAATCATCCATAAAGACCTCTAAGAACCGTTCTACCATATCTAAAAATATGCTCATCATGCAACGCTGAAAAGTCGCAGGGGCGTTACATAGCCCGAAAGGCATGCGTATATACGCAAAGGTACCAAAGGGACAGGTAAAAGTGGTTTTCTCCTGGTCTTCGGGGCAATAACGATCCGATTATAGCCGAGTAGCCATCTAAAAAGCGAATGACTATGTCCACTAATCTCTAGGATCTGGTCGATGAAGGGAAGGGTAAAGTGGTCCTTCCTAGTGACCTTATTCAATTTCCTATAGTCAATATAAACACGCCAACCCGTGGTCACTCGGGTCGGGATTAATTCATTGTTATCATTCTGGACTACAGTAATACCAGATTTCTTGGGAACAACCTGAACGGGGATGACCCGCTTACTGTCTGAAATAGGGTAGATAATGCCCGCATCTAACAACTTAAGAACCTCGGTTCGAACTACTTCTTTCATATTAGGGTTAAGTCGACGTTGCATCTTCCTAGAAGGTTTGGCGTCTTCCTCTAAATAAATCTGATGCATACAAACAGTAAGACTTATGCCCTTAATGTCTGCTATGGTCCACCCTAAAGCTTCCTTGTTATGTTGAAAGACGGTTACTAGCCTACTTTCCTGATCACTATCCAAGTTGGAAGCAACAATCACAGGTAAAGTCTCAGATGGGCCTAAAAACACATACTTCAGGGTATCTGGTAATGGTTTAAGGTCGAACTTATGAGGCTCTTCTAACGAAGAAACTAAGGTAGACTTAGAAACTGGTAGTGGTTCGAACTTAGGTTTCCACCCATTACTAGTATCTAACAAAGGGGTCGAATCTAACAAAGCATTCACCTCATTAATCACATTATCATCATCAAAATCAATCCCAAAGTGAGCTAGGCATTTCTCTAATGGATCTTCTAACAAAGTGTTTGGTAATGACTCCTCAACTAATGTTCCTATCATGTTCACCTCTTCTATGTTCGAGTCATCTAGTTCAGAGGGTAGCTTACTAATATTAAAAATGTTCATCTCAATAGTCATATTGCCAAAAGACAAATTCATAATACCATTTCGACAGTTAATGATCGCATTGTATGTAGCTAAAAACGGGCGACCTAAAATCACCGGTATCTGGTTCTCTGGGTCAGGGACAGGTTGGGTATCTAGGATAACAAAATCCATTGGATAAATAAACTTTTCGACCTCTATAAGAACATCCTCGATCACACCACGAGGAATTTTAACGGACCTATCAGCTAACTGAAGTGTCATCTAGGTAGGTTTCATCTCACCAAGTCCTAGCTTAAGGTACACATGGTATGGGAGTAAGTTCACACTGGCTCCTAAGTCAAGCAACGCTTTCTCAACACGGTATTTACCTATTGTGCAAGAAATGGTAGGGGACCCTGGGTCTTTATACTTGGGAGTAGTGGTATTCTGAATAATAGAACTCACGTGACTAGCTAGAAAGGCTTTCTTCTGGACACTAAGCTTCCGCTTTCGCGTACATATATCCTTAAGAAACTTGGCATAAGCGGGAATCTTCTTAATTGCATCTAATAATGGAAGGTTGATAGTTACCTGCTTAAAAACCTCCAATATATCATTAAAGTTGGACTCCCTCTTAGTTGGAACTAGCAGCTGTAGGAATGGGGCTCTAGGAACAAAGGCAGACTCATTAGGACCCTCATTGGTCTCTTTAGAGACTCTGTCAGTCTCCTCATTTTCTGGCTCAGAAGGGTGAACTACAACATGTTCACTTTCAGGCATGGCGAACTTATTGTCAACTTTGATTGTACGATTTCTCTCTGTTAGAGCATGGCTCGGTTGAACCCACCAAGCGTTGGTATGTCAAGTTTGGTTGTCATATTTTAGTGAATCAAAACTCATGTTAAGAGTCGCTTGATTATGTACTAGAGTTAAACTTCGTATAGGTTATCTTGAAAGTATTAGGATATGAGACATTACAAGTATTGCGAAGACTTGAAGATATGAAGAAGCAAGGAGCTACAACGACAACAATCATCCTTCCACTTGAGGTTAGTGATATTTTACTTGAACTGTTTCATTCCCTAACGTATATTTCAAGTCGTGCATATTGAAAACATAACTGCAAAGCATATTTGAACTCTAGATAGACATAGTATTAAGGAATACAATACAAGGTTTATTGCTTAACCATTAAACTTTGTAGATAAGACATCGCCATAATCATTTGAATGCTACTGTGATTATGTATGGGTATGAGGTGAGGATTTCATCCTAGGGAACAATGTTTACATGTGTTCTAAGGAAGTAAGTTCATAAACTTGTTTGTGAACCGAAAAGGAAATTGCCAGGTGTTATTGGTTTTGTTATTCATTGCATATCTTATGAACAACCAATATGTGTGATAGAGTATAACCGCTCACAACTTGTTGTGTTTTTTGTATTATTGTTCACAAAGGCCTGACTTATGTATTGGTATAACTTTTATTAGTAAAACCGATCTTAAGTAATCACCTGTGGTATGATCGGATTTTGTATGTTTGACCTTGTAAGGGAAAGGGAACCGATCCTAGTAAGGGGTGTAGTACATCAAAAGGAACCGATCCTTGTATGGGGTGCAGCAAGGTTTATAGCAGAAAGGGGAACCGATCCTATGGACATGTGCAACACATATAAGTTAGATACCATATATATGTGGGGAACCGATCCTAGTACCTAGTCAACCGAATTTTTGGGAAGCTAGTGTGACTATGCACATTACTCACATGGAGGTAGAACCGAAACTTGTTTTGGTAGAACCGTAAACCCATGATTGTGATTGAATGTTGGTTTGATCAATCACATAGTTCTTGAAAGTCAGATGAACCAATTCTAAACTTGTTTGGAAGTGTGGCAAATCGATTTCAAGGTTGTAAGTGTGAAAGATAACTTACAAAGTTAAGATGTCGACAAACTTTGAACACGTCTTTGTGAATGTTTATTTCTATAATTGTTCAAAGATATTCCTTAACGGCTAAGGGAAGAGAATCCCAGGATTAAAACATAAGTAAGTTAAGAATCTTTTAATTAAGGTTATTACTTTCATTTTGTAGGGAAATTAGAGAATTAGTAATGTGCATTTACTAATTAGATTTTCCGAGAGATTTCGATTGTTATTTTTGGACAGAGCATTTCCAGGAATTATGAAAACCGAATTTGTGCTTTTATGAATATCTTGAGAATATTTTCGGTTTTGGAAATTCCTTGGTGTCCAAACTTCCTTGTCTATAAATACACGAAGTTTGCCTTTATAGCAAACTAATCCTTCGTGATAGCAAACTTCCTCGGTTATGTTGTTACTGGTGTAGCCGCCTATTCGGAGTGGAGAGTAACCTAATTAGGCGAAATCTCTTACGGCCGCTCAATTTAAAGTCTTCTTTGGGATTGAGAATCTCTAGCGCGACCCGTTGGTGGGAAACTAGATTATTGCGGTTTATCTTTGTTTTCGATTGATTTGATTGACTAACGGTTGTTGAATCTTTGATTGCACCTAGTTTGTTTATTCTTGAGAACCTTCTCTTCTGATATAAGGCTCACTCAAACTAGATCAAAGATCAACGTTTCTACGGATCTAAGTCTTTCTAGATCCGTAAGATAGATTCATTGATTTGCCATTATTAATGGACTCCGTTACGTGCGACAAATCAATAAGGAATCAAGTTTGTTTTTCCAGATTGTTACTTTGAAGATTAAATCGAAGATTGAAGAATTTGAATAATTGAAGAAGAAGTTGTTGTGAATCATTAAGAAGATATATTAGATCTACTCCTAAAGAGAACGTTTGTTCTGCTAGGATATTGGGTATCGAATATCTATAGAGAACTTCGGTTCTGCTAGATATTATCAAATCAAGAATACTACTAAAGCTGAGTAACTAGGATCTTAGTTTACTTAGTAGTGTCTACACGAAGTTTCACGTTTACTTTTTGTAGCGTCTTAATTCATTGAGTATTCAAATCCGGACTAGGTCCCGGGGTTTTTCTACAAGATTGTAGTTTTCCTCGTTAACAAAATTCTGGTGTGTGCTTTACTTTATTTCTGCATTATAATTATTTTTATACTATAATTAAAGTAATTACACTTGTACGTTAACTAGGCACTTGATATTTATCTTATAAGGTTTCGGTTATCAAGTGAACACTTTGTCGTAGTATTGTCTCGATTCATATCCATAGACGATCACACAAAGTGTATTAGATTCCTCCACTTGTCTGATATAATTATTCACGTGTTAGACCAGTTCGGACTAATCCTATTTCAAGTGGTCACTGTGTTGAAATATTCCTTGAGTGATCGTTGCTCCAAGAGGTTTATACACGGTAGAATTGAATAGGTTGTGATCAAATAAAAAGATTGTGGTGTATTTGGGTACCCTCATCTTTTCAATTGGTATCAGAGCCGGAAAAAACGAAAAGATCTAACAATCTGTGTTTGGTGTGATCGAACCTATAAAGTTGTGAATCAAATGATAATTGATTCGGTTAACGTACCTCCAGGGTTTGATGGCTCAAACTATCTATGGTGGAAAATGGCTATGCAGTCTTTTCTTCAAGCTCATGACTTTAACACTTGGGTTTTAGTTATTGATGGGTATGTACACCCAAAAATACTGGTCGACAACTCAACCACTGAGTTTAGACTAAAGGAATTGAAAGAATTCAGTAATGAAGAAAAACTGCTTTCGAAGCAAAATTCTTATGGATTAAAATCCATTATACATGCTGTAACTCGAGACCTCCATCATCATGTAACCAAGTGTAAAACATCAACGGAGGCGTGGGATATTCTTAATATCGTATTTGAAGGGAATGCCTCTGAAAAAGAAGATAGGCTTCTAACCCTATCTTCTAGATGGGAAAATCTTTGTATGAATGAAGACGATACCTTTGATGAGTTTGATGAAAAACTTTTGAAATAGTGAATGCCTCTTATGCTTTAGAAAAAACTATTTCAGATAAAGATATTGTGTGTAAAATTCTAAGGTCTTTACCACCAAGATACGAATCTAAAAAACATGCCATCATGGAAGCTAATGATCTTTCCACACTATCTAGAAGTGCTCTAGTTGGTAAATTAAAGATCTTTGACCTTGAATATCAATTCAAGAATGAAGAAGGTATTACCCTCAAAGCTGAAACCAAGACTTGTTCTTCGGAAACAAAAATTGAGAATTACAGTGTTGATACGACTGCACGACAATTTAGAAAGTTATTAAGACAAAAGAAAAGGAATTATTCTCCTTCTCAAAAAACACAGAAGTGTGTAGAAAATAAAGAACAAAATAATTCTGATAGTTCTAATTGTTCCGAGGTTCAAGAGAACAAAGATTTCCATGCAACTGTTGAATGCACATCTGGAAAGGATATTGAAGTAACTTTAGAGTAAAAAACACTTGAATGTGATAAACTCTGCAAAGAGAATGAAAATCTTAAAAAGGAACTTGATATTCTATATAAGGATATAGAACGTGTAAGCAATGGTGAGACTTATCTTGAAGTCTCGGAAAAATATAGAAAACAAAAAGGTGATGATCGAGAAGCCCCAGAACCAAAGGCACTCGACTGTGATCTTCGTGAAGAGAATGAAAGATTAAAAAAGGAACTTGATGAATTGGATAACGATATTGAGATCATTGGTGCTGGTAATTATCCTGAATGCATGAGAAGTTCAGAGAGGAGATCGAAGAAGGTCATGATCGAGAAAGGAAACTACATACATAATGGAGAATCTAAAAAACACTAAGGTAAGTAATTTTACCGAATCTGAAATTTATTTAGATTATAAAGTTCAAATTGATAAACTTAAGGTTGATCTAGATGATGCTCTTGAAAAAATAAAAATGTTGGAGAAAGAGAATATGATTCTAAAAACGGACTTGGAAAAGTTCGATAGTAGCACAAAACAACTTGACTCAATGTTGAAGTCAAATAGAGTTCCTCGTGACACTCGAGGATTGGGCTACAAAGGTAAACAAACTTTGAATGCTAAACAAGAGACAAAGTTTGTAAAGCCTAAAGACTCTGCTGAAGAAATTGCTTCAAAAGTCTCCACAAAAGATTGCTCTTCCAAAAAAAAAATCAGAGTAGCACCTTCATCTTCAAACAAAAGATGGAAAACGTAAATTTCGTCAAACTCCAATGAAAGAAAATCCACAACAAGGTAACACTAAACCCCATGGTTCGTATGTTACTAAGCATTGCTCTTATTGTGGAAATAAAGGACACTTGGAGAGAGGATGCAGATTCCATAAAAGGAATGAAAAAGCCATAGATGCACGTGTTTCCGCAAAATTGGCTGAACTCAATAATGCCAAATCAGGACATCATTGTCCTAAAAATGAACAAAAGAATTATTGTAATGATAGTTCAAAGTTTGCTTATCAGGCTTCTACAAAGTTTTCTCAGAATCGCTCAAACTACAAAAGGAGAGATAACTTTGTAAAGACCAGATCTGATGTTCCAAATTGGAGAAAGGCTAACTCTCAGAGTTTTCAACATTTCAGTTACCCTAATGTTTCCTCAAGAGATTCATCTTGGATTTCAGGAAGAAATAATAGGAAGAACAAGGCTGCTTCTGCAAAACCCATTTATAAATGGAGTCCAAAGTCTTCTCTAAAGACAACCAGGATGGTATCAAAAAATAGTCACAATGATGACACTCGAATGATAAGTTTCAATACTCATGACATTCAGAATATTGTGTTAAACGTTCTTGAACAAATGAATGTATCTCCGTGTTGTCATCGTTATATGAGATAGGTCTCATAATCGGTTACCTTTTATGATTTTGTGACTTTTGATTTAGCGGATTTCATATCTAACTTGTTGAGTTGCTTAATCAAATAATCATAAAAGGATGATGAAAATTAATCCCATATGTGAGTCACAATTATACTATTATCAATTTATTTCTCATAAGTTGTGTATATAGTATACATATGAGTCTTTGGTATTAGCTTATTACTATTGGCACGTAATAGTTAAAACCACTTCAACCTTTCTCTGGAAAAGGTTGCTTTTTCTGTTCTTATGTCTTTGCGAAAGGATGAGAAGAACAATGAGGAAAAGAGGATGCGAAAATTTGAGGTAACAAATTTGTTAGTTAATCATTTCCTTGTTTAAGAAAAGTATGATTTTATTGCATATATTTGTTGCTTTTGCTTAACAAAATTTCGGTTCAATTGATGTTTATTCCATGATGTGTGTGTGGATGTGTAATTCAATTGGTTCAGGTTAAGAAAAATTATTGTTATCTTACTTTATTGTGTGGTATCAATTGTTTAGGCTTACAAAATTTTGGTACAATTGATGTTGTGTGTGATTCAATTGGTTCCGGTTAAGAAAAACTATTGTTATCTTGCTTTATTGTGTGGTATCAATTGTTTAGGCTTACAAAATTTCTGTACAATTGATGTGTGTGTGTGATTCAATTGGTTCCGGTTAAGAAAAACTATTGTTATCTTGCTTTTGTATGGTATCAATCGTTTAGGCTTACAAAATTACGGTGTAATTGCGGTGCTTATAATGTCTATGTTGTTTCAATTGCTTCCGGTTGAGGTGAATAATTATGCAAGTTGATTTATTTCGATTTGTATGAATTATTTATGGCTTAACGAAATAATATGTGTACGAGATGAGTTGTTTAGTCCAATTTGATTCAAGATAAGAAACTAAGTTAATTCTGATCTTAGTTAGTCTTATCGAAGTGAGGTTTCGGTTATTCAAGTCTAATCGAATGCCTAAACAAGAAATGCTAGTTAACTAACCTAGTACTTGTCTTGTTTAAAATTGAAAGGTCTAAGTTTATGCATAATTAGAACCTGGTGAGAAAAATGGAGTTTATCTTTATTTTGGTCTTATCGAATTAAGCGGTTGTTTTTGAACAATCGGTTTAGCAAAGGGACTAATATGCTTAGTTGTTTTTGGTTTGCTAAACTAAATTGGAAAAATTGTTTCGGACAATTGTTTCCTTGGTAACATATCAAAATAAAACTACTTGTAGTTTCGGTTTTGATATTGGTTATCAGAACATGATGTGTGGAACCCTCGTGCCTAACTCTACAGGTTTGCAAGTCTATTCTGAGATTTGTAAGATTCCTTTTGTGTTGTCCTTTATTTTTTCGTTTCTTTGTCATTTTTGTGACAAAAAGGGGTGGAAATATATGGAGTAAACAGGTGATGCTGGCATTGATATTTATATTGATTGGCATCACTAGGGAAAAGAACATTGTTACTTGAATGGTTTTATCTAACGAAAGAGTGAAAGCACATACTAAGGGGGAGTAACATGTCATATATTTGGTATAACAAAGATGTGCATATTGAATATCTACCTATCTTCCTTAGGTGGAGTAATAGCTTTGTTATTAAAATGTCAACATCGACATTTTCAAGGATTGAATGTAAGCAGTTTCACTGTGTCTTTGTTGAATCGGGAATCAAGCGGATTGTAATGAATTATTGTAATTTGTTTATCCATATGATGTAAGAGTTTTGTCACTAAAATTGACAAAGGGGGAGATTGTTAGATCATGGCTCGGTTGAACCCACCAAGCGTTGGTATGTAAAGTTTGGTTGTTATATTTTAGTAAATCAAAACTCATGTTAAGAGTCGCTTGATTATGTACTAGAGTTAAACTTCGTATAGGTTAGCTTAAAAGTATTAGGATATGAGACATTACAAGTATTGCGAAGACTTGAAGATGTGAAGAAGCAAGAAGCTACAACGACAACAATCATCCTTCCACTTGAGGTTAGTGATATTTGACTTGAACTGTTTCATTCCCTAACGTATCTTTCAAGTCGTGCATATTGAAAACATAATCGCAAAGCATATTTGAACTCTAGATAGACATAGTATTAAGGAATACAATACGAGGTTTATTGCTTAACCATTAAAATTTGTAGATAAGACATCGCCATAATCATTCGAATGCTATTGTGATTATGTATGGGTATGAGGTGAGGATTTCATCCTAGGGAACAATGTTTACATGTGTTCTAAGGAAGTAAGTTCATAAACTTGTTTGTGAACCGAAAAGGAATTTGCCAGGTGTTATTGGTTTTGTTATTCATTGCATATCTTATGAACAACCAACATGTGTGATAGAGTATAACCGCTCACAACTTGTTGTGTTCTTGGTAGAACTGTTCACAAAGGCCTGACTTATGTATTGGTATAACTTTTATTAGTAAAACCGATCTTAAGTAATCACCTGTGGTATGATCGGATTTTGTATGTCTGACCTTGTAAGGGAAAGGGAACTGATCCTTGTAAGGGAAAGGGAACCGATCCTAGTAAGAGAAAGGGAACCGATCCTTGTATGGGGTGTAACAAGGTTTATAGAAGAAAGGGGAACCGATCCTATGGACATGTGCAACACGTATAAGTTATATACCATATATATGTGGGTAACCGATCCTAGTACCTAGTCAACCGAATTTTTGGGAAGCTAGTGTGACTATGCACAGTACTCACATGGAGGTAGAACCGTAAACCCATGATTGTGATTGAATGTTGGTTTGATCAATCACATAGTTCTTGAAAGTCAGATGAACCAATTCTAAACTTGTTTGGAAGTGTGGCAAATCGGTTTCAAGGTTGTAAGTGTGAAAGAGAACTTACAAAGTTAAGATGTCGACAAACTTTGAACACGTGTTGTGAATGTTTATTTCTATAATTGTTCAAAGATATTCCTTAACGGCTAAGGGAAGAGAATCCAAGGATCGAAACATAAGTAAGTTAAGAATATTTTAATTAAGGTTATTAATTTCATTTTGTAGGGAAATTACAGAATTAGTAATGTGCATTTACTAATTAGATTTTCCGAGAGATTTCGATCGTTATTTTTGGACAGAGCATTTCCAAGAATTATGAAAACCGAATCTGTGCTTTTATGAATATCTTGAGAATATTTTCGGTTTTGGAAATTCCTTGGTTTCCAAACTTCCTTGTCTATAAATACACGAAGTTTGCCTTTCTAGTAAACTTATCCTTCGTGACAGCAAACTTCCTCGGTTGTGTTGTTACTGGTGTAGCCGCCTATTCGGAGAGGAGAGAGTAACCTAATTAGGAGAAATCTCTTACGGCCGCTTTATTTAAAGTCTTCTTTGGGATTGAGAAGCTCTAGCGCGACCCGTTGGTGGGAAACTAGATAATTGCGGTTTATCTTTGTTTTCGATTGATTTGATTGACTAACGGTTGTTGAATCTTTGATTGCACCTAGTTTGTTTATTCTTGAGAACCTTCTCTTCTGATATAAGGCTCACTCAAACTAGATCAAAGATCAACATTTCTACGGATCTAAGTCTTTCTAGATCCGTAAGATAGATTCATTGATTTTCCATTGTTAATGCACTGTTACGTGCGACAAATAAATAAGGAATCAACTTTGTTTTTTCAGATTGTTACTTTGAAGATTAAATCGAAGATTGAAGAATTTGAAGAATTGATGAAGAAGTTGTTTTGAATCATTAAGAAGATATATTAGATCTACTCCTAAAGAGAACGTCTGTTCTGCTAGGATATCGGGTATCAAATATCTATTGAGAACTTCGGTTCTGCTAGATATTATCAAATCAAGAATACTGCTGATGCTGAGTAACTAGGATCTTAGTTTACTTAGTAGTGCCTACACGAAGTTGCACGTTTACTTTTTGTAGCGTCTTAATTCATTGAGTATTCAAATATGGACTAGGTCCCGGGGGTTTTCTACAAGATTGTAGTTTTCCTCGTTAACAAAATTCTGGTGTATGCTTTACTTTATTTCCGCATTATAATTATTTTTATACTATAATTAAAGTAATTACACTTGTACGTTAACTAGGCACTTGATATTTATCTTATAAGGTTTTGGTTATCAAGTGAACACTTTGTCGTAGTATTGTCTCGATTCAGATCCATAGACGATCACACAAAGTGTATTGGATTTCTCCACTTGTCTGATATAATTATTCACGTGTTAGACCAGTTCGGACTAACCCTATTTAAAGTGGACACTGTGTTGAAATATTCCTTGAGTGATCGTTGCTCTTAGAGGTTTATACACGGTAGAATTGAATAGGTTGTGATCAAATAAAAAGATTGTGATGTATTTGGGTACCCTCGTCTTTTCACTCTCCTTTGGGGTTAGGATCAGTATGACTAGGGAACCTTCCATCTTCTCTCTCACTTATAAACTTAGCTATTTGGCCGACTTGAAGTTCTAATTTAGCAAGAGTCTGGGAATTGATCTTCAAATTCTTCCTGGTTTCTTATTGAAAGCTAAGGTGGTTATTTGGTAACATATCATGGTTCTTCGCTAGCATAGTAAGAGTTTCTTCTAAGGTAGAGATCTTTTTCTCGGAAGTGTTCTGAAACTGGGTTTGACCTGAAGAGTTCTTAGTATAACCAAAACATGGGGGAGGCTGAGAATTACTAGACTGACCTTGATTCTGGCCCTTAGACCAAGAGAAATTAGGATGGTATCTCTAACCAGGGTTGCAGGTCTCGGAGTATGGGTCAAAATTCGACGGTTTTCAAACCTAGAGTTGTTGTAGACAAAGATGGGCTTGCTCTTCACTAACCTAACCTTCCCAAAACGAGTTATCGGGTTCTATTCCACAACTAGAGACTTGAGAGGATCTAATTCTATCATTAGGTTCAACAAGGGACCTATTTTTATACTGACCCATTTCCAAAGCTTCTAACCTTCTAGACAAAGCAGCAAACTTAGCATCTGACCCAAATCTTGTATCTACCACATTGGTGCTACTTCTATTGACCAAGAGCCTTTTAGTGGGTTCAACACAAGACTCCCATTGTTGGGATTTTTCAGCTACATCTTCTAAGAAGGAAAATGCTTCATCAGCGCTTTTACTCGTGAACAAACCAGCGCACATAGACTCGACCATGGCTTTGGTCGAATAGTCTAAACCGTCATAAAGAATTTCAACTAGTTTCATTTTCTCGAACCCATGGTGAGGACATTGCGACAAAAGATCATTAAATCTCTCTGAAAACCTATAAAGGTATTCTCCTTCTTGTTGCACACTGGAACTAATTTTCTGCTTAAAAGATGCGGTTCTATACTTAGGGAAAAACTTTAAGTAGAAAACAGCATTAAGTTCGTCCCATGTTTCTATAGACCCATATGGTAGGTTATTCAACCAGGACTTGGCTTTATATCTTAAGGAAAAGGGGAACATCCTAAGTTTCAAGACTTCATCACTAAGGTCTTTAATCTTAATTGTTCCACAAACTTCTTCAAAGTCCCTAACATGAAAGTAAGGGTTTTCATCATCTTTTCCTAAGAATATAGGGACCATATGAAGGATGCAGTTTCAACTCATAATTAGCCGTAGAGGTCGGGCAATTTAATGCACGAACTCGGTTGGTCCTAGTCGGGTACATGTAATCTTTCAAAGTAGCCATTGTCGCACAAATTGAAGTACTAGGGGTACTTTTTTTTCACGAAGAGACGATTCTCAAAGCGAAGTTTCCAAAACGGGGCTCTCAAAAGAAGAGTCTTCGAGCTCCCCCGCTTCCACAAGAAGAATTACTAGGTTTTTACTAATCAATCGACCTAGATTGTCTCTTTCCAAGCCCGCTCTCTAATAACCTCGGGCATACACTAGAAAAACAAAATTAAAAAGAAAAGTCCTAAAATGAAGGGAAGTTCTAAGCAAACACAAACAAGGC